>BQNB010056076.1:0-36345 GCA_026074375.1 Tanacetum coccineum | reverse complement strand
ATACTTTTCCAAAAAAACAAACTAGAAAACTTGAATCTTTCCTCGATCACGGGATTATGTCTGGATTGTATAAAGATAACAAAGATTTGATTGGGGAAAACATAACCACACAAAGTGCCAATAATATCACATTGTGTCCTCACTTATTCGTCTTCTTGCACCAAAACAATATATGGCAAAAATACATATATAGCTAGACTTTATATAAATGTATGTGGTCTGGTTTCATACACGCTACGCCTTGTTTGATCATGCAATGTTAAATGCGTCATTTTCACATTAAACTTGGTATTATTATGCATGTAGCTGTCTAAAATATTCACCAAACACAATCCCTGCAAATATATAAAAATGGTATGATGAAATAAATCGTGTTAGGCCATGCACCAACCATGAAATGATTAAGTGAAAGAAATGGAAAAAAAGGTGGTAACCGCGTAACATCCACACTCATTTGTTTCTTCTCTCTCACACGTGCACATCTAGATAAAACTCTATTCCTAATAAGTTTGTCTTTCTTTTTTTTCTTTTCATGTTATTTTGGACAAAAAGTTCATCTAATTAAGCTAATCTAGGTAGAGATATGTGTCTTAGTTATAGGTATTTTAGTGCACTAGTACTTACTAAACATGCATGTATCTATAAACATAAAGATGCCATAATATTGCTTATCTCACTATTTGGTTAAGATGGTCAACATTATATATGGTCTCTAGAAACAATTTTCAGGATTATTATTAGAAAAGGAATTTATGTTGATGACAAAAGTGCTTTTGGTGCGTGCAACCAACCGTGTCACGCACGTATGTATCTGTTCTTGTCGTTTGGGTCCAATATTTCCACCCATTTAGTCACCTTTTAGACTTTTGTCTTCAAATATAATTCATAGTTTTTCGTTTAAATAAAACAAATTGGCTCATGTTTAACGCCAATATATTTTATTAAGAATTAAAGATCTTTTATGGAACATATTAACTATTAGGTGTATACTGTATTAAAGGTCTTTTAAGGAACATATTAAGTATTAAAGGTCTTTTAAGGAACAGATTGAGTATCAGGTGTACATTAAAGGTCTTTTAAGGAACATATTAAGTAGTAGGTGTATATTAAAGGTCTTTTAAGGAACATATTAGGTATTAGGTGTATAAGTAATTTAGGATTAATACAATTTTAGCAGGGGTGATCTTATTGACTGTGGCGAATTTGGCCAGCCACTAATTAAAGCCTTAATTTATGCCCGATGTATAGAACTATTACTGATATCAAAGTTTTATATACGTCTAAACAGAAAGAATGACACTTATAAGATTAGGACCTCGTTTTCAAGAATTCTCGAAAACGAAAAGCTAAATGAACAAACGATTCCCAATAGATACCGGTTGAAGAATGCTTTTCTGCATAAAAAGGTTCTCATTGTATGTTTAAAAAATGCTTTTCATTTAATCGTTAGTTTTGAGGTCGCATTTTCAATATTCGCTCAGGACGACCCCAACTTTTACCTTGAATCTTACATTTACTTATTATTTGAAAAATTATTAAACTGACTCAAGTTGTCGATAACATAATATTTTCCCAACCAAGCTACCTTACATTAAAAAATGGTCGATCTCAAACACAATGATGTGATGGATCTTCTTCTAATTGTGTAACTATAGTACCGGAGTAATGAATTTTTACTCTAGCCTTTCACCATTGTAGTTACTTTCTTTCTTAGTTGAATTCTTGCATGTGCAATGTACAATATGATTTCAAATATATTTGCATGTCATACACGAAAACTCACATGCATGCATAGTTGATAGTCCACATCACATGAAAAAAACTTTACCCTTGGATTGTTTACCCTCCCTCACCTTTCTAGATTACGCTCATACATCATATATCAAATTCTAGTATCATACAAAATCAATATAGAAATGTGACATGAGTCTTTCTATAGTATTAAGTTAGTGTGTAAGAAGTAGTGTATAGAATAGAGGAACATTGAAGTTGACTACTCAACAATTGAGTTTTGAAATGGAAAACAAAAATGGCCCCATTTGTTTCCTCACTTGTTTACACCGTCCATCAAGCTGCCTCTTGTTTCACAACCACTTCTCTTTTACTTTCCATGCTTTTTACTGTTTTCTTGCCCCTCTAACTAAAGTAGGAGCAATTAAAGGTTAATTTTCATTATTTCATGTGGGTGAGTTAGATTTTCAAACTTGTTTAATGCACCCATGACTTGTATATTGTACCTTAAAAGTTGCACATTGGTTTGGATTTGTAGGATTGCATGAATGTGAAAAGGAGGATAGAGTTGATTAAAGCCAAAAGTAGAAATCAATTACATCTCCAATATTTCTACATCTAATTGATTAGGGTTTTGCAAATCTTGTTTGAAACAAAAGTCTACTTAATTAGCCCAACACCATATGATCAAATGATAGTTTAATTAGAGTGGGGACTAAAACTATTGTGTTAGTTAACTCATATCTACAAAAAATTTCAACTTAGAAAACGATGTGTGAAAAGACATAAAAGTAATTCTAATTGGGTTGTCATATAAGTCGGCAAACTTAATCATGTTAATCCACTGGAAGTATGCCTTTGTCTATACTTATCAACGAAGCGTTGGTAAGTAGGGGACAAAAGATAGCTCGTGTGTATGATTTTTCAAATTCGTATATCATTTCTTCTGATTAAGAGTTTCAGATGTGAATGAAGAAAAAGAAAAATTTAGATACTTGACTAATGACACCTAAATGAGTTTATGAACATGAAAAATGAGGTAATTATATGTTGCGGCGTGTCGAATTGATTTGTCAAATAAAAAAAAGATGTATCACATTATTTGTTGTTTAACGAGAGGGAAAATAACTCGCGCGTTGCGGCGGTGCTATTTTTTTTTTTTTTGAGCAAGGCGGAGCTACTTTATTATTAAGTATTGTGTGTATATGTAAAGTACGCCTCAAATGGCATACATGAGTTGCTGCAAAACTGCAGTATCAACTGCAATTTTAAACATATTAAAGATCGGCACATAATCTCTGTTTCCTCTATCTTTTCTTCCACTTCGGAGCTTGCAAAACAACTCTAATCGCAACATCGAACACACCCTTAAAATGCTGCAATTGACACAAATACCATTTAAGAACAAATAGCTTTGGTTTTATAAGAACTCAATATGAAAACATAGGACTTAAAATGTGGCAACTGTTAGACTCGAAGAAAGAAAACGGTCAAAAATCGTCAAGAGTATATATCAGTTCTCTATTGTTTCTTTTGTTCCTAAAAATCCCTTCAATCTAGCTACATCTAACGCTTAGTTGGGGATAACATTGCATCAAAGCATTGCAGTTTATTACTTATTCGAGGATATACATTCACAATATGCTAATAGATATTCATAACTCACAACAAATTCATTATTTTAAAAGCGTATGCCAAAACAATCCGAAAGACGTTAAGCTCCTTAGTTAAATAGTTCTAGGTGTCATGGTTATTCACTATCCACGAAAACATATAAACAAGCAAAAATCCATTAAAACCATAAAGGAAGCATACTCAACTTCTAATGGCCCCGCTAAATTTATAACTTTTACTCAGCTATACCAGTAGTATATCAACAACAACCAAAATGTGTGACACTCAGCAACCCATATAATCTAAAACAATTATGTGCTGAGTACCTAAAATACTTCAATCTATTTTCCAGGCTTCCACTTTTAGACTCATTTATTACTACCTCCGTCCCACATTAAGTGTCCACTTGACTTTTTTAAAGTTTTTTTTCTTCAACTTTGACGTTAATGATTTCTTCTTATGTTATATGATACTTGATGCAAGATATATGAATGGATAGAGTTTTGAATATACTTTTCGTTGGTAGAATTTTCGTTCAATATTATATAACACAAACAAAAATATTTATGGTCAAAGTTGAGGAAAAAAGACTTAAAAGATTCCATTGTGGACACTTAATATGAGACGGATGGAGTATTACTTTGAACCTCGATTATGTCACACCCCGCCAAAGCGAAAACACGAAGCGTAACGTTATGGATATCATCACAACACAATGGTGTCAACCATAGAGAAACTACAATGCATTAGACAAAGCTAAAATGGACACAAAGTGTCATGAAAATACCAAACACAAGAAAAAGAGTCTTGTATTGAGGTAAAAGAGTCACTTCAATACAAAAACATAACGAAATAATCCAAAACCTAAAACAATCATAGAATCAATTCAAAACAAATACGAAATGAAAATTAAGGAAAAAATCGCATGCATGGGGGGGGCCTAACGCTCTCTAGACATCTTCTAACTTCACTTTTATCATGTTAGAAGCTGCTCACCTAAAAATGATGCTTAAAACGTCAACAATAATGTTAGTGAGAGTCATAGGTTTTAGACACGCAATAATACTCGCATTTACTGTGATTATCAAAACATGGAGGACAATAATGAACTATCATGAACTTATGCTAAGCATGCAACAAAAATAAATTTCAACATTATCCACATATTTATTGCGCATTTCGGGCTTAGAATAGCTGGTGGCACTATAGCCAACACAAGCTACACTCGAATGATTTCACAAAACTATTCACATGGGTAGGGCAGTTACCTATACGATCACTGGGAGTTGCGCGCCGTAACTCATCTCGACTCAAAAATCAATTATCACAAATCTCACTGAGTAGGCGTAACTCAAACGATCCCAAATTAAACATGTATCAACATAGTTATATAATATTAATGTAATAGTTTCGCATTTTAAAAAACACATCATCGCAAACTATTTAAAGCCATTTCAAAACAATTGGCATCAATTTCCTTACCATGTTAAAACAACAAAAAAATTGGACTATAAAACTCACCTAAATTGCACAGTATTCAACAATATCCTTGCAATCAACGAAATCAACTAAACACAAATAAAACCCATGTTACACGTGATTAGGCTAAATGCCCAAGACGATTTAACAATCAATTGATGGACTACTTAGTTTATATTATGATTATAAACCCTTTACAATACTTCTCATATCTCACTTATACTCTAAATATCTTTAATCATTTATTCTTGTTTTCTAGATTTTTGGCAGAATTTTGTAGTCACTTTATGACCACAAATAAAATACTAAATCATCAAATTGACTTTTCCCCTTTCATTCCCTACCTTCCCAATGGGTTATGAACTACAATGATTTTTTAGAAAAAATAATATCAAGCCTAACTATTTTATAAAAATTCAACATCACAAAGTACTCAAATTCGGATATGAACGCACACCAAAAAGTTTGATATTTTTAAAAATACTTAGACAATGAATTAGGACTTGTGCTTTGAGCTGTAGTTAATAGACACATAAAATATGACCTTTGATTTTTCCTAAACCTTGAATCAACTTTTAAGTAGGGGTTTTACTCTCCGAAATCAGACCCAAATCTGACCCGAATTTACTGTTTTTGTTGTAAAATAATAAGAACACAAGAATGAGAGGAAGAGAGAATTCTCATTGATTGATTGATTCCAAAGGTTACAAAAGAAATGTAGCGAAGTGTTATAACTGTATCAGACGATGTGTAACTTTGAGATCTCCCTTCACATGCTCCTCCCCTCCCACTCATTCTTCCTTGATCTTTCATTCAATCAAAAAAAACCATAATCTTCAAAAACCCTAATCAATTTTCCTCCCTTCAACCCCTTCCCATCTTCTTCCTCGATCTTCCATTCAATCAAAAAAACCCTAATCTTCAAAAACCCTAATCAATTTTCTTCTTCATGGGAAAACAATTCGTCAATACGGATCAAAATGGTTGGACATGGATAACTCGGAACAAGAAATCAAAACCAATTGGAAATCCTTATCATAAGGATTTGGAGAACATTGCAACATCCTTTTATGTCACCAATATGCCTCCGGCATTAACATCAAAAGGATTATGGAACGTGTGTGCTTCTCATGGTCGTTTGGTTGACGCTTTCATCGCTAATAAATTATCTAAAGGAGGTAAACGCTTTGGTTTTATTAAATTCCTTGGTGTTAAGGATGCAAATTCTATTGTGAATTCTATGTCGAATATATGGATTGGTAGTTTTCATCTTTACATCACCTTAGCTTTAAACCAACATCCCAACACAAAAACCCTAGCACCAAAATATACTCAATCCCAACCAAAACCTACCAACGCTTTCACTACCGCCAATAACCATAACGCCTTCCCATCTCTTAACAACATCGCCACAAATAATAAACCTCCAGAAATCAAAACACACCAACCAAAACCCTCATACTCCTCGACCCTCAAATATGTTCCCATATCAACCTCCAACGAAACAAAACCCATCCAAAAACGCACCATCACACTCACGGAACAAGAAACCATTAATGTGGAAAACACGGATACAATCCTACTTGTGAAATTGAAAGACATCGATTCCATGGAAAACATGTATGTCATTTGTAGGAATGAAGGCTTCTTAGATCTTAATATTCATCATGTTGGCGGATACTGGATTTGGATACAATTTCCCTCATCTATGTCTTGCTCTAAATTCCAAGAGAATGAAAGTCTTAAAAGGTTGTATTCGATTAAAAGGGCTCCCATGCCTAATTTTAAAATTGACGAACGAATTCTTTGGATTGAGGTGAGTGGTTTACCTTTATGTGCTTGGGGCTCAATGGCTTACAAAAAGATTGCAAGTAGCTTTGGGAAATTCTTGTTCTTTGAGAAGGAAGAATCCACAGCATTGAGTTCGGGTAGACTTTGCATATCTACCAAATCACATCAACTCATCTCGGAAACTGTTCAAGTCGACATCAAGAATGAGTCTTTTGAGGTTTCGGTCCAAGAAATTGGATCATGGAGTACAAAAATAAAAGATGACTACAATGACATTTCCTCCAACCACGACTTAAAGGAGGTGGATCATGTATCTGAATCAAACGACGAGCAACCGATTGATGATTTTGAAATACTCCAAACAAAACTCAACAATATGGATGAACAAGCTTTTGACAATGAACTGGGTACCGAAGGGGACAAAAAAGATGGTGAAAATAGGTATTCAATCGACTCCCCAAAGAAAAAAATGGAAGAAGACACCAATTTTAATTCCACTAATTCAGAAACAAAGGATAATTCTTCGGATTTAAGTAGACCTCCTGGATTTGAGTTCATGAAAAAGAGCTTTTCATCATCTAGCAATTGTTCTACATCGTTTGCAAGACGTAGAAAAAATGATATCAAAGGATTTTCCCTTTTAAGTGAACTCAACCAAATCATTGATGTGGGCTCATCACTTGGTTATGATGTTAGAGGATGTAAAAAAACTCTAAACAAAATGATCAAAGGAATCGGGATTCATGTGGTTGACAAATGAATATTTTGTCAATAAATAGTTGTGGTACGAGGAAAAGAAGAAAACGCATGTGGATAAATGACCTTTGCTTTAAACACAATGTGCATTTTCTTGGGATTCAAGAATAAAAAATGACTCGTCTTGAGCTATTTCGAATTAAATCTATGTGGGGTAACTATGCTTTTGATTATGCTTGTAGTATGGCTCGTGGTCTCTCAGGTGGTCTTTTTTCTATATGGGACCCCAAGGATGTTCTCTAAGAATTCTATTTGGTGTGACGACTCTTTTTTATTATCAAAGGGATTGGAAGAATGTAGTGGGAGACTGTTTCATGGTGAATATTTACGGCCACAGTCATGTTTCTAAAGTAGCCTTATGGATAGTTAATAGACTTCATGCATCACTATAATGGCTCAAAGTGCTTTCATTGGATATATTCAAGATCAACAAAGGACCAATCATACAGACCAACTTCATTGTCTGTTTGCTTGCTTCCTTTCTCAGTTAGAACCAAGTAGTATAGCTAAAGCACTTGAGGATCCTGATTGGGTTGCTGCTATGCAAGAAGAGATGCAACAGTTCATCAACCAGAAAGTATGGAAACTTGTCCCTTTACCTCATGGAAAACATTTCGTTTCTGCTGATGGCATTAAGTCGTTCCTGCTGGCAGTTCAAGTAGTGTTCCTGCTGATTATGTTTCTGCTGGTCATGTTCTCGTTTCTGCTGACAGAGATAGAATCTGCTGATCTTTATTATAGACGTGATTAATGTAATTAAGGAATTATAGTTATATTCTAGAATCATCTCATTAATATAGGAATGAGATATATTAGGAAGAGATTGATGTATATCTCTTACGCGTTTTTAGGAATCTTGTTGACCAATTTAGGGTTTCTTCTCTATAAAAGAAACCTTTAGCATTAGGGTTTGGCACCGATTACACAAGTCACAAAACAATTTATTATCAATAGAAAGATCCATAGAGGATCATTGTTCTTCTTTATATTACGTTGTTTAGTTTCCGCCTAAACAATTGTTAGAGTCTCTCACGTATATACTTGTGATTACATAAGTATTATACAACCACATAGGCTAGAAGATCTATCTAGTACCAGATCCTAACAAGTGGTATCAGAGCCTGGAGAGAGCCTCTGATAAAGAAGAATCACTCGTTACCACAACAAAACTTTGTTTCTTTAACCAATTAACTATGTCAGAACCCATGCCGTCTATACCTACTCAGTCAACATTCACTTATCCTAACCCTAATCCATCTGCTTCACCGTCATTCACTCAAGATGATACCTCGGAATCATTCATACCTGAACCCTCACAACCAATGCCTACATTCACTCAAACTGCTTTCTCACAACCTGCTTTCTCACAACCAATACCTACATTCACTCAACCTGCTGCTCACTTTCAACAGACTCAACCTACTCAGACTCAACAGTACCCTAACAATGTCCAGTCACAACAGTTTCAACAGTTCCAAACAGCCTCTATCTCTGCTAACAATGCAAAATTTCCTTATCTGGAGAAGGACAAATATGAGATATGGGCTATGAAGATGGAGTACTGGATACAGAATGCTGATCATAATCTTTGGAGGATTGTTCAGCAAGGGAACAGTCCAAAGAGGTTGGGAAAAGATGCGAAAGGAAATACAATTGTTCATCCTCCTGTCTCTCTTGATGAGCATGTTGCTGTACAAAGGGAGAATAAGGTGAGAACCTTGTTGCTTCAGGCTCTACCTGAAGATCATATGCCCGATTTTCATCATTATGATGATGCAAGGGATATTTGGATAGCAGTTAAGGCTAGGTTTGGTGGGAATGAAGAATCAAAGAAGATGAGGAAGACCATGCTCAAACAGCAGTTTACAGAATTCTCTGTGACAGAAGAAGAAGGCCTACACAAGGGTTATGACAGGTTTCAGAAGATTCTGAGCCAGTTGAATCAAGTGCAGGCAAGGCCAGACAATGATGACATCAACCTGAAATTTCTAAGAGCACTTCCCTCTTCGTGGTCACAAGTTGCCTTGGCATTAAAAACAAGAGGTGGTCTTGAATCAATGAGCTTTGATGACCTGTATAACAAACTAAGAGGGGGGCGGGAGTTTAGAAGGGCGGGCGTGGGTGCGGGGGGGTAGGGTGGGTGTGCGGTGGCGGAACGGATAGGCAGGCGGGGAGTTGGGGGTTGGGGCATGGGGGGGTCGGGGGGGGGGGGTGAGGGGGGGGGGATTCTGGGCGATTGGGGTATATGGAACGACAGAGGGGAGTGGCCCGTGGGGGGGCGTGGAGGGGGGAGGGGGTGCAGCGGTAGGAGGGTGTGCGCGGGGAGGACGGGGGGGGGGGAGGGGGGGCGTTTGCGGGGAGATATGTGGGGGTCGGCGGGGGGGGAGGGTTGGCGTAGAGGGGGGTGTGGGAGGGGCGTAGGAGCTGGGAGGTGTGGGTGGCGGGGGGAGGTGTGTGGTAGGGTTAAAAATGGGATTGACAAGTTAATTTGGGTTGGTGGAGGTTGAGTTCATTGTTAATGGTATTTTGTCTTATTATTTATCACTCTTTTCATCTTATCTATCTTTGTGCTGGTTGTTTGTGTTTTGATCCTTCCCATTTATCTTGTTGAGTGTCCTGGTTTATGCGTTGTTCTGATTATATTTTGTTGGTTTTTCTTGTGTTACTGTTCCTTTTCCTTTAGTTCCTCTTTATTGATTTTATTGCCTATCTCTCTTGGTTCACCCTTGCTCCTTTTTTTCATTTGTTTTTTTATACTGGTTGGTGTGATTCCCAAGTACTAATTACATGTGCCAACTATCCATATACAAATCCAACTTCAAAACTGTCCCAATTCGGATCTGATTGCACACTAAAATGTATGGCCCTAATTACCCTACATAGACACACCATCAAAAGCTAACCTTCTAGGGTTTCTTTATATACATATTGAACCTAATCACTATATATTGGATATCCTTAATTCCACTTTTAAGTTAGGGTTTTACCCTCCTAAACATGACCTTATTCTGACCCGTATTTATTGTTTTGACAACTTTTCTTGTAACCAACATTTAACCAACTTCCAGAACTCAAAATCATTCGAGGATGGACTTTTTGAAAAATGGACTCTTTGAACTACAATTTAGGCTCTTGAATCATTTTAAACATGTTTCTAACATCTAGATATCATCAGTTTTTAACAACATGACCTAATTCTGTAAAAACCCTATAATCATGATCTAACGCAACATACTCTAAACGTGCAACATGCTATGGATCATAACCTAAAATCTAACCATAATTCATCATAACATCATTAAAGCTCATATATAATCTGTATATTATGTAAACCCTAAATCCATCATAAGTCTTGTTACATGATTGCATAATTCTAACTATAGTTTTAATAGCATACTTTCACCTCTTGATTTCTTGATCTACACCGATTCTTGGTTACATTCTTATCAAAGATTCTTGGTTCCTTGTTCTTAGGAGGGGAGAAGAAGTTCGACACCTAGGGGGGTTTTGGGGCTGAATGAGTAGTTAGTTTTGGGTTATTTAGGCTAAGAGATAACCCTATATTAATAAACTAGCATCCTATCCTACATAAAAAACTCCCTCTAGATAAGGCCCAAAATCCTTTCTTCTTTGTTTTCCTTTCTTGGACGATTTAATATATTATTTATATATAATATCAATTGTTATATATATATATATATATATATTTATATATATATAATATATATATATAGTTTATATAATTATATGAAATTATTATTTACATTATAATTTATATTACCTTAAATTTCTACAAAAATCTATGCTAATTCTGGTAAACCTTTTTACATAAACACTACTTACTAAACTTTCTAAAAATAACTTTTTATTTCACATTTTACTTTCTATATTTAGAAAGTCTTCTATAAATATCCAAATTTCACTCACTTCACTCTATTACCACATGATACCGTTTCTCTAACATTTACACAAAATCATCCAACTATTGACTAGCATTTGCATGCAATACGCCATTCCTTTCCTTTATTCATTATACTGGGTGAAACAATAGAATACTCATTCACACACATAAACGCACTCAAAATGAGATGATCATACACCTCAAAATGATATCATGCACCTATTAAACCACTTAGCACACATATATAACACATAACACACAAGAAATCACACAAAATGAACTCTTAGCCATTTCTAAAGGTATCTCTAACCTGATTAAATCACATATGTCACAGTATCCCCTCCTTGAGGAAATCTCGTCCTAAGATTTAACTAGCAGGCTCAAAAACACGATCCACGAACAATTGTGGATACTTAATCCTCATCCGGTCTTCGTGTTTCCAAGTAAACTAAGGACCACGTTTCAAATTCCATCTAACTTTCACAGGCGCTATCTTCCTACGTTTTAACTTCTTAATTTCTCGATCCATAATCTCTACAGGTTTCTCAAAAAATATGTATGTGTTTACTTGTCAAACCTTGTTCTCATCCTATGACAATTGCAAATTGCATCCGCCAGCATTCTTCAGTTACCTCACTCTTCTCCAATCCCTGCACCATCAATTTGATTTTTTTTTTTTCAACTTATTTTTATGACAACATGAAAGGTATCATGCACGCTATTCAACTCCTCAGGTAACCTCAACCTATAAGCTACAAGGCCAATCCTTTCAAGGATCTCAAACGGTCCTACATATCTCGGTGTTAACTTACACTTATTTCTAAAACGAATTACGCCCTTCCAAGGCGTCACCTTTAACAATACACGATCTCCCACCTTAAACTCTAACGGCTTACGCCTATAATCAACATGGCTCTTTTGACGATCTCTCACCGCTTTGGGCTTTTCCTTTACCAACACTACCTTAACAGTCGTTTTATTAGTACTAAACTCAAGTCCTCGTCAACATACTCTCTCCCAATCTCTGCCATAGTAGAATAGGCGACCTACATTTCCTCCATACAATAGCTTCAATGGAGCACACGAACTGCTCAACATAATAACTACCACCAAAATCGATAACACATGCCCTCATTATATCTTCCAAAGTCTAAATCATACGTTCACTTTGTCCATCCACTTGAGGATGCTAAGCAGTACTCAAATCCAATCGCGTCTCTTACACTTTCTGCAGCGTCTGCCAAAACCACGAGGCAAATCATCCATCTCAAAATTCTGAGTTGTTTCGTCACCGAAATTTTCCATTCATTTGGCTATTATCTCATCAATATAATCCTGCCAATTCACATCTTGATATCTTTTGTTATTAGCTAGATAAAATGAGCTAAACTTGGTTGTCTATCGACCATCACCCAAATCACATCATACTCATTACTTTGACCTTGGAAATTTAGTGATAAAATCCTTGGTGATTCTATCTTATTTTCACTCAAGTATCTCAGGCTGTTGTAGCAAGCCAAAAGTCTTTGACATTGCAGCCTTCACCTATTAAACAAATCCGACAATTGCTAACATAGGTAGCTATATCCTTTTCTAAACGATTGCGCTACCAATACCATGTCTCCAAGGTTTTTAGTACGTCTTATCTGACTCCCGGAAGTACCAAGGTATCTAGATGTATGGGCCTCATCCATTACCACATTCCTCAAAAAAAACAATAGAACCCATAATTCGGATCCATAAAGTACAAACTCTAGTCTCCTTTTCTTTCCATCTGTGATCTAAACCATGTAGCTTTTCTACGAGTACCGTCACCTCTGGCTTGGAACACCTCACTTTGGGGCTTGCTTGTATCATTCCTTTACTCGTCTTGATTTCTCACTCCTCCTTCTACTCAACGCCATCACCCACTACATTCATTTATCGGTAGTATCACACTGTTCATTATTCAAAGTCTGAAAAAGACCACACCCCACCTTCTCCATCTCCTAAGATCTCGTTCCCCCCTCCCCTCCCTCTTCTTGTTCTACGCTCCACTCATACTTCTGATTCCTCTCAGTTAGGGAAGTAAGGGGGTTCAACAATCTTAAAAAAATCACGATGAACGTCGGTAGTAACCTGCCAATCCTAAGAATAATCATCCAATTCCTCACTGCCTCACTCTTACTCGGGTCCACGTGAATACGTTATGGTTGATGTGAAGATCATTTAAGCCCATCTAGGATATGTTTTACAGATAATATAGGTACGCAACAGAATATAAAGAACAGTGTATTATCAAACAATGTTATTCTTCATTATCATTCCATACAAGCCCCAATTCTTAGTGATACAATTCTAGAAGAACATTATACTCTAAACTAGGAACTATGATCCATGAAACATTGAATTTGAGGCATACAACACTAATCTGCTAGGCGTCTACTTAGAGAACTCATGCCTAGAACACACACACACACTTTTACTAGTCGACTACATTTTTCTGTACACCCAAAACTATGTGTGTATGATCTTTTTATATATGGAGAGATCAAGACTTACAAAGGAAGATACACATTAGACAAGTAAATCTTTTAAATATTTAGAGAATATCTTCTGTTTTTTCTTTATCTTTTATGGAGATCTTCCAAAATCTACCATATTCTCACAAGTATTTGTAGAATTAGTTATAACTATTTTAGTCTCATTTTAGTCCTTTTGTTTCATTCTTTTATTCATTTTGTTCATCAAATCAAGAATCCGAGCAATCTTCCCTTATTTGATGATGACAAAACAAACAATGACGTGTACGAACTCCATCTTAAAGCCTGTCACCACCCCACCAAGGACAAAAAAATTACGAGGGCGTAACGAGATAAGGATAGAAAGGATTTTTCATCACAACACAATGACTCTATACTGAGAATTTCTATATGAAATAATAAATAAGTAAAGCATAGACAACAAAGTGTCATAACAATTAACCCATAAAAACTAAACAAAATCCAAAAGGCGTTCTTTATTTGATGGACGGAAGTTACCTTGCCAATACAAAGTCTTGAAACAAATATCTCATAATCCCAAACATGCAATATTCAAGCATAAAAAACAAATAAACTCATGACATCCTACGGTCTCTTTCTAGCCACTTCTCTCTATCTTATTCCTATGATGCTCACCTGAAAATGATGCTTAAACGTTAACATAAAGTTGGTGAGAGTCATAGGTTTAAGACACACATAACAATCCTTTAAAACCAATTACTGTGATAAATAAACATAGCATAGCAGGATTATTAATAGGAAATATTCATACAAGCTAACATGTAACCACACCAAACCATGTTAAGACGGTCACGCTTAACATCACAAACAAGGGAACGAAACGTGTCTCATGATCCATAACAATGAGATGATCACGCTCACTATCAACAATCCACGGCAATGAGATGATCACGCTCACTATCAATAATCCACAGCAATGAGACGATCACGCTCACTACTAACAATCCATCAATACCCTGAGACGGTCACGCTCAAGCACAACAAACAAGGGAACGGAACGTGTCCCACGATCCACAACAATAGCAAGTAGCACATAACATAGAATAGTCACGTATAGCCCATGCCTCATTTAAAAACATTTATCACATGTAACTAAAACATTAAACTCATAGCATCATTTTCTCCCAAGAATAACATTAAGAAAAGGGGCTATGAAACTACACCTGATGCTTAAGCCAATTCCAAATCCTTGCCACGAAACTTAAAAACAATCAAAACAAACACGTATTACACGCGACCAAGCCAAATGCTTATGCCCATGTAACAATCATATGATGGATGTATAAGGTGTTTAATTACCCTCATGGGTCACTGGTATGTGCTTAATTACACATACCATTTTCCATCAAAACCGGACTTAAATGACCAAAAACTTAGCCAAAAATATTTGTATTTGTATGTTTTCACTTATATTGTGTAGGAAACGGATATCCGACAAAAGAATGAAAAACAAAGCCAAAAACGACAAAACCGGAGCCGAATGAAAATGCACCATGTGATATGAATATCAACATCGCGGAGATGATTTTTTATTTTTACTTATTTATTTATATGAAAATGTAATTTATCCATTTGAAAAAGTATGTATTATTTTATGAAAAGACAAAGTTAAATCAAAGCCAAAGTCCAAGAAAGTCAAAGTCAACCCCGAAAAGTCAACGGTCAAAGCCGAAGCAATATCGAAGAAAATACTTAATGGGCCACCCGTACCCATCTAATGGGCCGGGTTAGCCCATTAAGTTATATTGTGAAGACTAAACACGGCCCAAAATTCATTTCATATACAAGCCAGCCCATATATTCCTTTGTTGATATAACTCGACCCATTAGACAATAAATAAGCCCAAAATTGCACTTAACAACAGTTACCCATATCACCCTTTGAATCTTAACGCAGTTAGTCCTTTAAGGACTTAACTTGCAACACCACTTAACACTATAAGGGACTGCTCTTGCCAATTGTTAAACTTGTATCATCACCACAAGGACTTGGCGAGCAACAACAACATACAAGTAGAGGGGTAATTTTTGTCAACTTGCCAAACTTCTCCCCTGAACCGAATTAAACAAACAGGACCACCCCTTTACCCGCCAAAACCAAAAATGTACTATTCATTGTCTTCTAGTTCACCATACCTGCAACTAGCCAACAAAATCCTTAACTCCCACTCTACCCCATACCTCAACTTGCTGCCCGTATTCAGCTGCAATCACTAAAACCAACCCATTGGCCAAAATTTTCAAGGGTTTCGATTGTAGGACTTGGGCACCAAGCATAATAAAAGGTCAAGATTGCTTTGAAGTTACCTCTCACACAACAAACACAACCAATGAAGCCTCTCTTAGAAAAAGCACAAGTGAAGCTAGGGTTTTAGTATAAATATATGCTTATGTAGTTCATTTCCGGGTGTCGAATTTTTGTCTAAGCAAGAACTTGTAAAAACAAAAATTTGTACCATTTTAATGCTTTCTTTTTAATATATTGTCTCTTTAAAAAAAATGCCCAACCTTAACCAACATGTTTACACACTTTTCCAAAGTCTTACAATTTACCCGAAAACGCAAAAACCAAAATTTTGACTTCACATTTCACCATTTTTTCTAATAAATAAAAAAACACATACCTACTTAGCTTTATAAATTTTACCAAAAACCACAGGTTCAATACCATGAGTCGACTATCTCCACGATTTTTCCACTAATTTATTTTCCCTCTTAAGTGCCCCAAATAAAATCAAACTTTTAACTACTTAGTTTCGAATCTGATCGCACACTAAAAAGTTTGGACCTAAAAACCATACTTAGACTCACCCTACATAGGAGGAAAGCTATCCTTTGGGGGATTTTTAACTAGACACATAGAACTAACTCCTCTACGGTTGGCTAATCCTAATTCGAATTTTAAGTGGGGGTTTTACACCTCGTAATCTGACCTAAATCTGAACCGAATTTACTTCTTTGACAACTTTTCTTGTAACCAACATTTGAATGACTTCCCGACCTTAAAAAGTTTCGAGGCTGGATGTTCCGGAAACTAGGCTCTCTGAGCTACGTCATAGACACCGGAAACTTGACAAAATACTTCATTACAATCATTGATGGATTATAAACAGCCCGAACAACACAGCCTAGTCTAAATTCATAGTTCTAACGCGGATCTAAACCCTAACGAATACACCCATAAGATCATATTTTTAACCATATCATTGCAATTTATTAAACATATTAATTTTACAGATTTTATAAATACCCTATTCCATCATAATAATTATTACATTGTTTTTAATGATAATTAACTTCATATGGATTATTGTTTTATACCTTAACTCTTCAAATTCACTTGTACTACAATAAAACCCACCTAGCTAAAAAAATATTTTTTTTCTTCTTGTGAGGGATTCAGGCTGGAACAATCAGTATGGGAGGAGGTAGGAATAGTAGGAAATCTCGAGGAGGTAGGAAAAGTGTTTTAGGGATATTAAGGTTTAGTATATTATATGTTTAGAGTCCTGTTTAGTCAAATTTGTTTCATTTTTCCTCACTTATCCTTTACGGGACGCACCGAAACTCCTATCACCATTCTTTTTTTATTTTATTTTATTATTTATTAATTACTTATTTATTAAACATTACCTTAAGTTTTTTATAAAAAACCTAAGCTTATTTATACCTTTTTGCGTAAACGCAATTTACTAGACTTTTAAAATGACTAACTTTTCCTTTTCATTAAACCTAACTTTCTAAAAATAGAAATTTCATTTCTTTCTTATTCTAACCACTAAAGCCTATTTTCATACCTATTTTGGCTAACACTATACGTATACGTAATAATTACTTAGACAATTAACACGAAACCGCTTAAATCACCAAAATCATTTCCTTGTCACCAAGAGTGAATGAAATGAATTCAACCAATAATCTCATTGAGATGATCACACTCAATAGATTGTCTACCAATTTCCCACACAATCCACATAAACGCATATAAACACATATAATCACATATACCATATATTACAACAGATTCACAAGTCAACACTAACGGGTTGAATAACCTGCTCAAGTCACGGTTGTCACAGTATGCCCTCCTTTATAAAATCTCGTCACGAGATTTAATCTAGCCGATTCATCAGCTCGCTCAACAAAAAACTGAGGATACTTAGACTTCATATAATCTTTGCGCTCCCAAGTAGACTCAGGTCCACGCTTAGAATTCCATCGAACTTTCACAAGCGATATCCTACTATGTTTTAACCTCTTAACTTCACGGTCCATTATCTCTACAGGTTCCTCAATAAAACGAAGAGTTTTGTCAACCCTTATATCATCTAATGGCACATTCAAACTAGCATCCGCCAAACATTT
The DNA here is from genome assembly GCA_026074375.1 of Tanacetum coccineum. Lineage (NCBI taxonomy): Eukaryota > Viridiplantae > Streptophyta > Magnoliopsida > Asterales > Asteraceae > Tanacetum > Tanacetum coccineum. The sequence goes on along the minus strand of BQNB010056076.1, from coordinate 18,165 downwards.
CTTTAGGTTTGACACATGAAACGTCTCATGTTCTCCACTCAACTCTTCAGAAAATCTCAACCGATAAGCTACAAGACCGATTCATTTAAGAATTTCAAATGGCCCACATACCTTGGTGCTAACTTACCCTTTTTCCCAAAGCGAATTACACCTTTCCAAGGCGACACTTTTAGCATAACCCGATCTCCTACCTCAAACTTTAATGGTTTGCGTCTATTATCAGCATAGCTCTTTTGACGGTCTCTTGCCGCTTTGAGCTTCTCTTTTATCAACACAACTTTATCAGTCGTTTCTTGAACACAAATTCCGTTCTCAATCAAACTTACTTTCTCAATCTCAGCCAATTAAAACAGGGCGAACCTTACACTTTCCTTTCAATAAATTGCTTTCAAACGGAGCACATCTTATGCTCGAATGATAGCTATTGTTGTATGAAAATTCAGCCAATGGTAAATGAGTATCCCAATTCCCACCAAAGTCAATCACACATGCCCTTAACATATCTTTGAACGTCTGAATCGTACGCTCACTTTGACCATCCATTTGGGGATGATAAGCCGTACTCATATCCAACCTCGTCCCTAAAGCCTTTTGTACAGTCTGCCAGCATCGCGATGTAAACCGTCCATCTCTATCTAAAATAATCGACACAGAAACTCCATGCAGCGCGACTATTTCATCGATGTAAGTCTTTGCCAATCTTTCCGTACTATAGTCTTCTCTTTTAGCCAGAAAATGAGCATACTTAGTCAGTCTATCAACTATGACCCAAATCGTGTCATGCCCATTCTTTGACCTAGGTAGCTTAGTGATAAAATCCATAGTGATCTTATCCCACTTCCATTCTGGTATTTCAGGTTGTTGCAATAAGCCCGAAGGCCTTTGGTGCTCAGCCTTTACTTTAGAACACATCAAATACTTACTAACATATGTAGCAATATCTCTCTTCATTCCCGGCCACCAATAAATATCTCAAAGATCATGGTACATCTTATCCGCTCCTGGATGCACAGAGTACTTAGACTTGTGGGCTTCATCCTTGATCACCGTTCTCACTCCTCCAACTAATGGAACCGATATACGGTCCATAAAGCACAAACTCTCATCCTCTTTCTTTTCCATCTGTTGATCTAAACCATGCAGGCTTTCTACAAGTATATTCTCCTGCTTAAACGTCTCACTCTAGGCTGCCTATATCTTCTCTCTCATTCCATTCTGAATGGTCATAGCCATTGCTCTTACACGTCTTGGTTTCAGCCGCTCCTTCCTACTTAACGCGTCAGCCACAACGTTCGCCTTACCAGGATGGTAGCGAATCTTACACTCGTAGTCACTAAACAACTTAATCCACCTCCTCTGGCGCATATTCAACTCTTTCTGATAAAAAATGTGTTGAAGACTTTTGTGATCCGTATAGATAACACTCTTTGTACCATACAGATAATGCCTCCAAGTCTTAAGAGCAAACATAACCGCTCCCAATTCTAAGTCGTGCGTCGTATAGTTCTTCTCATGGATTTTTAGCTGTCTTGATGCATAAGCAATCACTTTGCCTCTTTGCATGAGTACACAACCTAATCCTTGGTTCGATGCATCACAATAGACTACAAAATCTTCAACTCCATCCGGTAGCGTCAATATTGGTGCATCACACAAGTTTTTCTTTAAGGTCTGAAAAGCCTCTTCCTGCTCCGTACCCCACACGTACTTCTGATTCTTTTGAGTTAACGAGGTAATAGGTTTAGCAATCTTAGAGAAATTTTCAATAAACCGTCGGTAGTAACCGGCTAATCCCAAAAATGATCGAATCTCAGAAGGAGGAAGTGTAGGGGTCTTCCAATTCTTTACTGCTTCTATTTTGCTTGGGTCCACATGTATAGCATCCTGGTTGACAACATGCCCAAGAAAGTGCACCTCTTGCAACCAAAATTCACACTTGGAGAATTTGGCATACAACTTCTCCTTCCTTAGTAACTCCAACACCAATCCTAGATGAACCTCATGGTCCTTTCTCGTCTTCGAGTAGATCAAGATGTCATCAATGAACACGATAACAAACTTATCATAAAATAGGGTTTGCAAACCCGATTCATTCAAATCCATAAAAAATGCAGGGCGTATTGGTTTAGCCCAAAAAGGGCATACCGTATAACTCAAAATGTTCGTATCTCGTTCGGATCCGTAGTCTTTGGATGTTTGTCTTCATGCACGCGTAGTTGTGTGATCAACCTGACCGAGGTCTATCTTTAGAGAAATAACGTGATTCCTTGTAGTTGTCAATAAATCATCACACCTTGGAAGAGGATGGCGATTCTTAACCGTCAACTTGTTCAATTCCCTATAATCGATACACATACGAAACGAGCCATCCTTCTTCTTGACGAATAACACTGGTGCTCCCCACGGAGAATGACTTGGTCGTATGAAACCCTTGTCTTGCAATTCTTGAAGCTGCCTAGACAATTCTTGCATCTCCAAGGGCGCTAGACGATATGGAGAGTTCGCAATCGGCGTCGCTCCAGGAATAAATCTATGCGGGAACTCAAAACATGTCGTTGTGGGTGGGTAATCCTTGAAAAATCTTCTGGACACACATCAACAAAATCCCTCACACAGAATTATCACCCACTTTCGTTCATCTTACCTTCGCGTTCACTTAAGCCTTTAGCGGCTCCTAAAGTTTACGTTCTGCTTGAACCCTAAGTTTCCTACTACATTCCAACGGTATGTTCAACAACCTTTCATGACATTTACTATCACAAAACTTCTCTTGGACAACCAGTCCATTCCCTCAATCCACATCAAGCTTCCACTCGATTCAAAACGGATATCAACGAACTCCAAGGGTTACAACAAATCGAATAGGATAAACAAACGAATATAGAGTCAAAGGCCTAGAATGCATAAAGGAGATTCCACATATGCACAGTAGACGTGGATCAATAATGACATAAGAATCCTTGATAAAGAAGGATCGTAATATGCATCTGCCGACGGCGATAACGTAATGAAAAGAAATCAACAGACGTTCTAAGACAAAAAGGAACACATATAAAAAAATATTTAATACCGAAAGATGGATATTCTTTATACCATTATCGACTTTACTCGAAAGACCAAATTAAATAATGTTTTTATAAAAATCAATTTAAATTAAAGAAAGTCACTTTAAGTATCAAAATCATTTTAAATAATAAATAAAATTGTCTTAAATTTAATCTTTATAAAATTCATATGGTTGTCATAAAAAAATCTAGAGATGGTTATCTAATGGTATATCGTACCTTACCACTATGAATCACTTTAAACCAGCTTTTTATAATAAAATAAAATTTATTAAACCACTTAAAAATTTTCATATCCTATTTGTGTAGACTATTTAAACATTCTTTATTTACAAGATTGCATTTTTATCACAGTTTTTCGCAAACACATAACACAATACTTCCAAAGAGTTTTTATAATTAGACATCAATTATGAAATATGTTACTCAATCAAAGGACACCATAATACCAACAGGGATCGTAAAACACCGTACAGACTCTAACACAATTTTATTGTTTGAAAACGAAAGAAAATATCAGGAACCATATACTCAAAACAAAGTCAAACGAACTCGTACAAGAAAACTCATGCGAGACGTTACGTACCCAAAAGAAAACGTAAGGTCTTATCCAAAATAACGATCAACAGAGCAAACTAAAAGCATCGTTACTAAACACGTCGCTAACGGGGTTACGAAAACCAGGGATTATACAAGAAGTGAGTAAGAGTAATGATTCAAAACTAATATGTTAGGATAATTAGTGATTATAAAGAAACCTTTGATACTCATTACGAGTATAATCATGCATGAAAGAAACTAACAAAAACGTGGCTATACCCGAAAATGCAGATTCTGAACAACCAAATTACATCGAAAGTCTGAAACAAATCTAGGTAATTCCACAAATACTTGTTAGAAAGGGGAACTTACTATTATTAAACTCTAGCTTAACATAATCCTCCAATTAGGGTAAGATAAAAATTCTATACCCATACCCACATCCTTATCATGGAATACACATATCGATAAAAAAAACATATAACACTACACCTTACTCAACCCAAACACAATAAATGGCAATCATGGTCACAAGTCTACGTTGTTTTGTGATGCCTTTCATAATTATATATTCTTGTCACACCCGCAATGGCGGAAACGCGAGGCGTAACGAGAAAGGATTTCACATCAACAACACTCAAATGACGTTATACTAAGAATTCTATATGAAATAAATAAGTAAAGCATAGACACAAAGGGTCATAACAATACCCATAAAACTAACCAAAATCTAAAAGGCGTCTTTTATTGGATGGAATGGAAGTTCTTGCCAATACAAAGACATGCAACAATTATCCATAATCCAAACAATGCAATATTCAATACATAAAAGCAATAAACTCCATGACATCCTATGGCCTCTTTTTAGCCACTTTTCTCTATCTTATTCCCATGGTGCTCACCTGAAAATGATGCTTAAACGTCAACATAAAGTTGGTGAGAGTCATAGGTTTAAGACACACATAACAATCCTTTAAAACCAATTACTGTGATAAATAAAACATAGCATAGCAGGATATTAAACGAACTATCATACAAGCTAACATGCAACCACACCAAACCATGTTGAGACGTCGTTACGCTCATATCTCAATTCAATGGGCAACGGAACATTGTCCCTAAGATCCACAACAAATGGAGACGATCACGTTCACTATCAAACAATCCACCATTCAATGAGTCGATTCACGACTCACATATCAACAATCCACAGCAATGAGATGATCATGCTCACTACTAACAATCCATCAATGCCCTGAGACGGTCATGCTCAAGCACAACAAACAAGGGAACAGAACGTGTCCCACGATCAACAACAATAGCAAGTAGCAGATAACATATAATAGTCAGGTATAGCTCATTGCTCATTTAATTAAACACACATTATCACAGCTAACTAAATATTTAACTCATAGCATCATTTTACCACCCAAGAAAAAACATAAGAAAAAGGGGTATGAAACTCACCTAATGCTTAGCAAATTATAAATTCATTGCACGAAACTAAACATCAAAACAATAATACGTGTCCACGCAGACCCATAGCCAAATGATTATGGACCCATGTAACAATCATATGATGGATGTATAAGGTGTTTAATTAACTATGGCGTCACCTGACCTCCATGCCCAACCTTAACCAACATGTTTACACACTTTTCCAAAAGTTTTACAATTTACATAAAACGCAGAATTTTGACATCACTTTACCATTTTCTAAACCATACCTACTGAGCTTTATAAATTTTACCAAAAATCACAGGTTCAATACCATGAGTCTACTATCTCCACGATTTTTCTACTAATTTATTTTCCCTCTTAAGTGCCCCAAATAAAATCAAACTTTTAACTACTCAGTTTCGGATCTGATCGCACACTAAAAAGTTTGGACCTAAAAACCATACTTAGACTCCAAATCAGAAGCTCTCCTTTGGGGGATTTATAATAGACACATAGAACTAAACTCATGTAGGTTGGCTAATCCTAATTCGAATTTTATGTGGGGGTTTTACACCTCGTAATCTGACCTAAATCTGACTCGAATTTACTGCTTTGACAACTTTTCTTGTAACCAACATTTGAATGAATTCCCGACCTTAAAAACTTTCAAGGCCAGATGTTATGGAAACTAGACTTTCTGAGCTACATCATAGATACTGGAAACTTGACAAAAGCTAGTACCATCATTGAGATAACAGCCGAACAACACATACCTAAATTCTGCCCTAATCTAAATCAAGTTCTAACGCGATCTAAACCCTAACGAATACACCCATAAGATCCTAATTAAACCCTAATCATTGCAATATTATTAATTTACAGATTTTATAAAACCCTAATTCCATCATAATATTTATTACATGTTTTTAATGATAATTAACTTCAAAGGATTATAGTATATACCTTAAATCTTTTTAATCTTTGAACCTAAACCACCCTAGCTAAAAAAAAATAAAATTTTTTTCCTTCTTTGTGGAGGGATTCGGCTGGAACAAGTAGGGAGGAGGTAGAAAAGTGTTTTAGGGATATTAAGGTTTAGTATTTATAGGATTAGAGTCCATGTTTAAGTCAAATTTGTTTCCTTTTTCCTCCCTTATCCCTTAACTGGCCGAACTCCTATCCCCTTCTTTTTTTTATTTATTAATTACTTATTTATTAACATTACCTTAAGTTTTTATAAAAACCTAAGCTTATTTGAGTATACCTTTTTGCGTAAACGCAATTTACTAGACTTTTAAAATGACTAACTTTTCATTTTCATTAAACCTAACTTTCCAAAAATAAAAATTTCATTTCTTTCTTATTCTAACCACTAATGCCTATTCATACCTAATTTTACTAAACATTATTACAGTATACGTTAATAATTACTTAGACAGTTTACTCTAAAATAGCTTAAAATCAAAAAAATCATTTCCTTGTCACCAAAAGTGAATGAAATGAATTCAACCAATCTCACCACCATTCCGATCTCATTGAGATGATCACACTCAATAGATTGTCTACCAATTTCCCACATAATCCACATAAACGCATATAAACACATATAATCAATTACTACACCATATATTACAACAGATTCACAAGTCAACACCAACGGTTTGACTAACCTGCTCAAGTCATGGTTGTCACAAAGCCAAAGCTTCCCCTGAAGTTGAGATGTAATAATCTCCCTGAATGAAACAAAACTTCCCCTTAAGTAGATATCCTTTGTATCATGCCACCACATATAATAAGCTGCAAATCAATAAACCTGTAATCTTCTTCCCCTTTTTGTAATTATCAAATAGGGGTCTTTTGTAGATATGCAACTTGGATCAAAATAGCTACAAACCATATACCACAACTACTAATCCGGCATTCCAATACTTAAAATACTCGCCATGAAGCATAATACGAAAAATGACTTTGAGCAGTAGAAACATAAACTAGCAGTAGTAATAAAGATCAGCGGTAGTAACGAAACACTTCCCCTCAAGTGGTGACATTGTAAATGGTTTTAAACATTTTTTTTAACTATAAGCTTCCCCTGAAAACTCATAGTTATATCATTTTGTGGAATCTTCAATGCTGTAGGCTCTATGTAATGATCATTGACTTAAGTATAATCTAAGTATTAACGAACGTTGATGCTGGTGGCGGCTGGGTGTGTGTGGTTTGGGTTTGGGTTGTGAGTTTCTGGTTTCGCTGTGGCGTCGCAGGTGGCTGGTGAAAGAGTAAAGGTGGAGGCTAGCCACCGGGCAAAGTGGGGGGGCGGGGCTGGTGAAGTTTGGGACGGGTGTTACCGTGAGTCACAGCGTACGAAATCTCGGCGTGTTGGGAAACATGCGTGGGAGGCGTGGGGCGTGAGGAATAGAAGGTGTGAGGGTGACGTGAGAGGGTTATGAGGGAGGCAGAGAGTGGGTGGTGAGTTGGAGGGGTGAGGCGGCTCTGGCGAGCCTGGGGAGGAAGGCTGGAGGGAGGAGTTTGGAGGAGAGTTCAAGGGGATTGGGAGCGGGGTAAATGAAAGTCACGACAGGGTGCAGAGGGGTGAAGTGCGGGGGTGGGGGGTAGTAGTGGATAGAAGGGCGGGAGGTGGCGGATGTGATCAAGTGAGGGGATCGGTGCGTGGGGAGTTTTTGGGGGTGGGGCATCTACCGGTGGATTTGATCGTGGGTAGCTAGGTGAGCGGGTAAAGGGGTAAGAGCGGGAGGTGGGAGGGAAGTGTGTGAGCGTGAGGGGTTGGGGGGTGAGTGGGGGGAGGTAGTGGTGGGGGGGTGGACATAGGGGGGTGCAGGTGGAAGGGGAGGTGGGTGCGGGTATGTGGTACTGTCGGTAGGAGTGTTGTTCAAGGTGGGGGGGAGGGGGGGTGTGTGGTGACTGTGGGGAGGGCGGGCGTGGGTGTTGTGGAGTCGGGTAGTTGGGGGGTTATGCCCTGACGGGTGGTAGGTGCCAGGGGTGGTAGAGAGTGGATGTGTGTGGATAGTTGGAAATGGGGGGGAAGGCGTTAAGTGTGTTCGGTGTGGGATCGTGGTGTGGTGTGGGAATGGTGAGGGGGTGAGGTGGCAAGGGAAGCGTGGGTGGTAAGAGGTGGGGGTATAGAATAATGGGAGTGGATTGGGAGGAGAGTAAGAGTCGGGGCGTTGGGGTTCGGGAGGGGATGCGACGAGGGAGAGTGGGGGTGTGGGGTGGGGGAGAAAAGGGTGCGGGTTAGTTTGAGGGTAGTGGAAAGGGCGGAGGGGGTGTGAGAGAGGGGGGGCAGCAGTGTGTGTGGTCATTGGGCGTATGGGATGCGAGGAGCGGTTACGATGTTGGAGAGGTTTTGGCAGAAGCGATATGTGGGCTGTGGAAGGGGTGTAGGAGTGGTTGTTTTGGGCTGTTAGAGGCGACAGTGGGGAGGGTGGCTGGGGTGGTTGGGTGCATGAGGCTGGGTGCCGGTGGAGTAGTGGGTCTGGTGTCTTTTTTTTCTCTTTCTCATTTTATTTTTAATTTGTTCTACGCTTTTTTCTTATTTAACTAGTTTCATTTAGATTTTCTTTTAGCTTTTACGACTGTAGAAACTTTCCTCTTTTAGCTTTCACTGATACAACCCAAACTTGTGTCTTATACTCTTGCACTATCCACGTGACTTTGAACGATATACCAAAACCAATGTCTAAGGAAGGGACCGCATCTCTTAAACAATTATCCTCATCTTCTATGAGACCACAGAACCAAAGTGATAGCTAATGTTTAAACAATTGTGACCATTAGGTAGATCGCACCACACTTTGCTAGATTTGTCATTATTTCGTCACACATGAACGCAACGAACATGTTATCTTTAAAGTGTAAACACCCACTTTAAGATAGGGATAAGAACACTAAAACCCAAATAATTCCATCAATCGTCAATAGGTGATAATCAATCATCTTCGTAAATCATAACCTTCTTAAATCATGGTTGTCATAGTATCCCCTCCTTATGGAAATCTCGTCCCGAGATTTAACTAGTTGGTTCAACAGCACCATCAACAAATAACTGAGGATACTTAGACTTCATATACTCTTCGCGTTCCCAAGTGAACTCGGGACCACGCATTTAATTCCAACAAACTTTCACAAGTGGTATTCTACTACGTTTCAAACTTTTAACCTCACGATCCATAATTTCTACAGGTTCCTTAACAAAACGTAAAGTCTTGTCAATTTCGATTTCATTTAACGGCACATGCAAATTAGCATTCCCCAAACACTTCTTCAAATTTGACACATGGAATGTGTCATGTACACCAAACAATTCCTCAGGCAATCTTAACCGATAAGCCACAGGGCCGATCCTCTCAAGGATCTCGAATGGTCCAACATATCTCGGTGCTAACTTACCCTTCTTTCCAAAACACACTACGTACTTCCACGGCGACACCTTTAACAATACACGATCTCCCACCTCAGACTCTAACGGCTTACGCCTAAAATCAACATAGCTCTTTTGACGATCTCTCGCCGCTTTGAGCTTTTCCTTAATCAATACTACCTTATATGTCGTCTCTAGTGCTAACTCCGGTCCAATCAAGCTACTTTCTCTAATCTTTGCCCATAGAACAGGCGACCTACATTTCCTACCATACAAAGCTTCAAACAGAGCCCACCGAATGCTTAATTGATAACTACCACCAAAATCGATAACACATGCCCTCATTATATCCTCCAAAGTCTGATTCATACGTTCACTTTGTCCATCCGCTTGAGGATGCTAAGCAGTACTCAAATCTAATCGCGCCACTAACACTTTCTGTAGCGTCTGCCAAAACCACGAGGTAAATCATCCATCTAAATCTTAGTTGATCGTCACCAGAATTCCATTCCTTGCTATTATCTCATCAATATAAATCCTTGCCAACTTCACATCTTGAAATCTTCTTGTATATCGACCATCACCCAAATCACATCATACTTACTACTTTAACCTTGGAAATTTAGTGATAAAATCCATGATGATTCTATCTCATTTTCACTCAAGTATTTCAGGCTGTTGTAGCAAGCCAAAAGTCTTTGACATTGCAGCCTTCACCTCTTAAACAAGTCTGAAATTTGCTAACATAGTTAACTATAACCTTCCTTATACATGACCACCAATACATGTCTCCTAGGTTATAGTACGTCTTATCCGCTCCCGGATGTACTAAGTACCTTGATGCATGGGCCTCATCCATTTCACTTCCTACTAATGGAACCTAAATACGATCCATAAAATACAAACTCTCGTCTCCTTTTCTTTCCATCTGTTGATCTAAACCATGTAGTATTTCTGCGAGTACGTTCTCTTGCTTGAACGCCTCACTTTGGGCTGTCAGTATCATTCCTCTTACTCCATACTGAATAGTCATAGCCATCGCTCAAACACGTCTAGGTTTCAGTCACCACATTTGCCTTACCTGGATGGTAGCGAATTTTGTACTCATACTCACTATATAATTTAATCCATAAGGTACTAACCATCATCTGCCCTCTTTTCCATTTGTTGGTCCAGGTCACGCAGCATTTCTGCTGGCGCGTTCTCTACCTTGGACGTCTCACTTGAAGTAGCCAATATCTTGTCCTTAACACTTGACTGGATAGTCATGGACATTGCTCTTACTCGTCTTAGTTTCACTCTCCCTTTCTACTCAACGTATCAACCACTGCATTTGATTTATCGAAGCATCACACAAATCATTCTTCAAGGTCTAGAAAACCTCTTCTTGTTCTGCGCCCCACTCATACTTCTGATTCCTCTTAGTTAGGGGAGTAAGGGTTTTAACAAACTTAGAAAAGTTTGCGATGAAACGTAGGTAAGTAACCTGCCAATCCTAAGAATAATCATATCTTGGATGGTGTTGTGGGTACTTCCTAATTCTTCATTGCCTCACACTAGTAACCTTAGCATACAACTTCTCCTTCCTCGGTACTTCCAACACTAACTTCAACTGAACCCCATGCTTCTCTTCTTAACAAACGACACCGGTGCATCCCTATGGAAAACGAATTGGTCGTATGAAACCCTTGTCTTGCAACTCTCGAAGTTGTTCAAACAATTCTTGCATCTCCAAGGGTGCTAGACGATATGGAGACTTTGCAACTGACGTCACTCCATGAACCAAATCTATGCGGAACTCCACTTGTCATCGTGGTGGTCATCGACAAATCTTTCGGAAACACATCAATAATTCTCGTACGACAGAAATATCACTTAATTTTGGTTCATCTACCTTTGTGTTCATTTAAGGTTTTCACGACTCCTTGAGTATGTTCACCATGAACCTGAAGTATCTCATTACCTTCCAACGGTATCCTAACCACCTTCTCGTGACATACTATCACAAACTTCATTTTGGACAACCAGTCCATTCCCACAATGACATCAAAGCTTCCACGACTCAACGATATCAACAAACTCCAAAGGTTACGAACAATCGAATATGATAACAAACGAATATCGAGTCAAAGGCTAGAATGTATATAGGAGATTCCCCATATGCAAATAGACGTGGATCAAATGACACAAGAATCCTTTAAAAGAAAGGATGCGTATATGCACCGAGCGAAAACGCAACGAAAGAAATCAACAGACGTACCATGACAAATGAACACATAAAAAAATATCAATACGAAAGACGGAAATTCTTATACCAATTATCGACTTTACTCGAAAGACCAAATTAAATAATGTTTTTATAAAAATCGATTTAAATTAAGAAAGTCACTTTAAGTATAAAATCATTTTAAATAATAATGAAATTGTCTTAAATGTAATCTTTATAAAATTCATTCTGGTTGTCATAAAAAAATCTAGAGATGGTTATCTAATGGTGTATCGTACCTTACCAGTAAGAATCACTTAAAACCGGATTTTTATAACAAAATAAAATCTATTAACAAAGATCATTTTATACATTGTCTTCTTCAAACACCAACAAAATACTTCCAAAGGGTTTTTATAATTAGACATCAATTATAAAATATGTTACTCAAACAAAGGACACCCTAATACCAAAAGGGATCGTAAAACATCGTACAGACTCTAACAAAATTCTATTGTTTGAAAATGAAAGAAAATACCAGGAACCATATACTCAAAATAAAATCAAACGAACTCGTACAAGAAAAACTCATGCAAGATGATACGCACCCAAAAGAAAACGTAAGGTCTTATCCAAAATAACGATTAACAAAGCAAACTTAAAAGCATCAATACTAACACATCACCAATGGGTTACAAAAACCAAGGGATATACAACTAAGGGAGTAATGATTCACACTAATATGTTAGAAACAATTAGTGCTTAAAAGAAACGTTTGATACTCATACGAGTAATCAATGCAACGAGAGAACTAACAAAACGCGCTTATATCTGAAAGAGCAGATTCCAAACAACCACTATACATCGAGACATCGAATAGGAAAAATAGGATATCCTTACTAACAAAGTGCGATGAAGGGATGTTAAGCTTAAACTTAGGAAATCCAAACAAACAACCGAGCAAACGAGCAACCTTTATAAAAGCAATACTAGGTATCCGCAATTACTAGATAGAATAGAAACTTACTATCTATACAACTCAACTTAACATATCCTCCAATTAGGGTAAGAGAATAATTCTATACCCATACCACCATCCTTCTAATGAATACACATATATATATAAAAAATTATTACACTACCACCTTACATTCAAACATAAATAAATGCAATCATGGTCACAAGTCTACGTATGCGATGCCTTTATAATTATGTTGGCCACTATAATTATAAGTGTCTCCTTTCACACGTGTACTTACTTCCAAGATCACCAATATCAATCATAATTAACATATAAGCACATATACCACATTGCACATCTAAAACCATTCCAACTTAACACATAAAGGATGCTCTATCAAATAACTACTTACTTATATCAAATTGAAATCGAAATGACATAAAAGAATGAAAGTCTTGCAACGACTTCCAAAATACAAAATATCCGAAAGAAATAATCAATAACAACATGACAAGGTAAAGGATGAGATAAACTTATGCTGGGCCTCTCTTGGGTTTGACTTTGCCTCCGCAAGAATCACCCGACTCCACAGGTCCAGCCCTAGTACGCGCAACCACCTACTTCTTTATAACCAAAGGCTTTGATACCAATCTGCCACACCCTACCAAGGCAGAAACACGAGGCGTAACGAGAATGGATATCATCACAACACATGGTGTCTATATAGAGAATACTAAAATGAAAACTAAAGTAAAGCAAAGACACAAAGTGTTATAACAATACCCAATATGGCTCGTCAATAAATGACATGCAAAACATAATCCAAACAATTCATGCTAACACATTTAATCAAACAGAAAACGTAAATAAACTCCAAGCATCCTACGGACTCTTCTAGCCAATTCGCTCTATCTTAGCACCATTAAGCTCACCTAAAAATGATACTTAAAACGTCAACATAAAGTTGAGCGAGAATCATAGGTTTACGACATATAACAATATCCAAAATAAACTTTCAATTAGCTGCTACAATTACCAAAACAATTCATGACACAAGTAACCACAACGGGACGGAACGTGCCCACGATCAACAATCATATCAACTACATATGTACGCTACATGGCCTCATATTAGCCCACGCAGTCTTACCACCGTTAGACCTCGTTTTGCATATTGGAATCCACAATACCAAACATATCATATCGCAACACAACGGGACGAAACGTGCCCACGGTCCAAAACACATAACTACAGCAAGCTTACAAATATTTTAACACGACAACAAGACAAGCATCATTCTCACCCCAAAATAACATGAGAAAAAGGGGCTATGAAACTCACATTTGCTTAGCTTTCCAAAAGATTCCAACAATAAGCTTCACAAACAACTAGCACAAATCTATACAACAAAACAACTCGTGTTACACGCTACTAAGCCAAAAGCTTAATGCACATGTAACAATCATATGATGGATGTATAATGTGTTATATTAACCCTATGGGTCACCCCGACACCATACCCAACTTTAACCACTTCATTAACAATTTTCACTAGTTAGTCATAATTTGTTCAAAACTGCGAATTTTAACGTGACTTAACATACTCAAAACCTCTACTTACTGACTTCCATAATTCATACCAAAAATCACATATGTTCATTTATGAGTATATTAACTACCTCATAATTCCCAAGAGCCATTTACATGCACAAGTACTCCTAAGAAAATCAAACTTCAAAACAGTCCCAATTCGGATCTGTTTGCACACTAAAACGTTTGGACCTAAAAACCATACTTAGACTCCAAATCAGAAGCTCTCCTTTGTGGGATTTCTAATAGGCACATAGAACTAAACTCCTGTATAAGGGATAAGATAAATTCTAATTTTATGTGGGGGTTTAATACCTCGTAATATGACCTAAATCTGACCCGTATTTACTGCTTTGACAACTTTTCTTGCAACCAACGTTTGAATGACTTCCCGACCTCAAAAACCTTCGAGGCTGGATGTTCTGGAAACTAGACTCTCTGAGCTACATCATAGGCACCAGAAACTTGACAAAAGCTATTACCATCATTGAGATAACAGCCGAACAACACAGCCCTAAATTCTGCCCTAAACGAAATCAAATTCTAACGCGATCTAAACCCTAACGAATACACCCATATGATCCTAATTAAACCCTAATCATTATAACATGTTTATTATATCATTAATTACAAATGTTATGAAACCCTAATTATCCATCATAATAATTATTACATGTTTTTAATGATAATTAACTCAAAGGATTATAATTTATACCTTAAATCACCAAACTTGAAAAAAAAAAATCTTCTTCCTCCTTTGATTAAATTTGGCTGGGACAATTAAAAACATGGGGGAGAAGGGTTTTTGGTATTTATAAGGTTTACAAAAAGGTTTATGATAGATATCTTTTACCAATTTTAATTAGAGTAAGATTTGTTTTCTTTTTTTACTTCCTTTCTTTTTGGCCGATTTCCCCTTTATATATATATATATATTTTTTTTTATATTTTATTTTTTTATTTACTTATTAATTACTTAATTATTTGCATTACCTTAAGTTTTTATAAAAACTTAAGCGAGTATACCTTTTTGCGTAAACGCAATTTACTAGACTTTTAAAATAAATAACTTTTTATTTTTATTAAACCTAACATTCCAAAAATAGATATTTCATTTCTTTCTTATTCTAACCACTAACGCCTATTCATACCTAATTTTACTAACACATAAATACGTATACGTATAATTACTTACACAATTAACGCGAAACCGCTTCAATCACCGAAATCATTTCCTTGTCACCAAAAGTGAACGAAATGAACTCCACAAAATCCAACACAAATCCAATCCCAATGAGATGATCACGCTCAATGGATTGATTACCAAATCTCACATATCCCACATAAACACAATTAAACACATATTAGCACAAATAACACATAACCCATACATTGAAATAGATACATAAGTCAACACTAACGGTTTGATGAACCTGCTCAAGTCATGGTTGTCACAAAAAGGGTCACCTCACCGATGAGTGCGTTTAACTGAGAAGACAATTGGAAATAGCACTATAGTCGGGTAAGCTTAATAATCTGCTGAAGGGTGTAAGGCAGAGAGGAAACCAGCCAAGAAATCTAGCTAGACATCAGGGGGGAAATAACGATGGAAAAAGGAAGGTCATTCATATGGTTAGGGTATCCGGTGAGAATAACAAAAGGAAATCTAGATGTTGAGAAGAGAGGATTGGTTGAAGGCTTTGATTACCTTTCCACCGATCTCATATGACGACGCGTCAGATGAACCTCTCATAGTGGAGGCAGAGATAGAAGGGTATTTGGTAAGGAGGATTTTTTGTTGACGAAGGCGCGGTGGTACAAGTGATGTTTGAACACTACTTCAAAAACCTCTCACGATTCATTTAGGCACCCCTTACCGAGACCCAACACAACTTAGGGGTTGTTTCTTTTTTTTCTTGTCTGGAAATAATTCCAGTCTAGATTAATAATCTTGTCTGGAAATAATCCTGAAAATATCTTGTTTCTTTTTCATCCTGAATGAGAATCTCAAAAACCTAAATGGCTGATTTACCCTTGTTTTTAAAATCACAGATAGAGCAATGATCTCAAATTTAAAACCAAAAGAATAAAAAACAAGTATAAATGATACATAATCAAACTTTAATTACTATAAATTTTCAAAAACTTAAGACAAGTCCATCTAAATAGGGAATTTAAAGGAGAAAAAACTATAACTTTTATGCAGTTTTATACATATACAAAGATGAGGTAATGAAGTCGACATAAAAAAACATGTTGGAGGGATCAAAAGAGTAGAGACGACAATTCAATGGTTAGCATAAGGAGTAAGGCGGCGGATTATAGTGGTATATTAGTTGCCACGGGAAGTAGGTGTGGTAGACCCGAAGATGTTAAAAAAAAGTAGGTTATGTTAGGAGAAGAAAGAATAAAAGAAATGTGGAAAACTAAAAGGGGGGTTAAATAGTTTATCACTTTTTAATTTAAGGTTTTAAAGTGTTTGTAAAAATCCTAGATTCGACTTTATGTGAATTCAATACTTGCACAATATAAACAATATACCTATCTAAACAATTAATAAGATAGTATGAGAAAGTAATGCAAGACAAGAGATAAGAGTAAGAACAATCAAACCACAACGCGAGGATTTATAGTGGTTCGGTAACGAAGCACCTCTTCGCCCTACTTCACTCCCCGAGCACCTAACTCGAGAGTTTTCTTCACTATGTCAACAAGCTCCCTTGTGGAGAGAAAACCGTACACAACGTTGCTTACACCGATCTATCACCAATCTATCACAACACAACTTCACGACTTGTTCACGACTTCACAACTTCACGACTTTTTCAAAACTTCAAGACTTCTTCACTACACTACTTATATCATAACTATCTAGCACTACTTGGTAAGATCATCATGATCTAACTATACTTACAAAGATCGCCAAGATCTAGCAACTACATAACTTTACAAAATTTATAAAAGATTTACAAGTTATGATATAGATGCAATAAGATTGCAACACCACACAAAGGTGTAATACTTTTTCACTTGATGATGGAAGTATTCTTCTCTTGCACTTGAGGAATTGAGCTTGGATCACTTGAAAACAAAGCTCTATGATTAAAAGATCAAAGGATTTTAAAGAGGATATGTGAGCTGTTTTGGACAGAAAGAAGGAGTACAAAAGGTGAGAAAATAGTGGGGAAAAGTCTAGTATTTATAGGACAAACTAGGGGAGCGTCTACCTAGAGGCGGTCCCCTTAAATAGGTGGACATTCCCCTTAAAATTATGGGGGCCGCCCGTGTATTTAAGGGGGCCGCCCTAGACTAGGGCCTCCCCAGTTTGTCTTTTGTGTAGGGGGGATTTTGTGGAACTTTTCTAGCCGTTTTAGGTCTGAAAATTTGAATTTAAAAATGTTTATTTTGAACAAAACATTTTTTTAATTGTAGAAAATGCTTTGTAATGTTTATAAAAACGTTTACAACATTTTATAAAAGTTTGAGGTTGAATAAAAATTTCCGTTGATCATAAAATGCATTAAGCATTAATTTATTCATAACTTTAAGTGATATAATTATCGAAATGAAAATTTACTACTAATTACTTGTTTACGTTTAATTTTACATCGAATATTTTCATATTTTGTAATTATCAAAACGTAAAGATGTGAAAAATATTAATAATATTTTTAGACATTATATTTTGTCAACAATCTCCCTCTTTTTGATGATTACAAAATTTAAACTCATTAAATATAAAATTATTTTTAAACAAGTATTTTGTGAGTTTCATGTCATTTCTCCCCCTTTTTGTAGAATCAAAAAGACATCGTCGAGAATTGCTAGTTAAATCGACGGAATAAATGCTCCCCCTTGATGTGTGCTCCCCCTCGTTCGAGGGCACAAAGGAATCGAGCTATGGTTTCTTGTCACACCCCGACAATGGCGGAAACTCGGGAATGCAACATAATGATCAATCATAACACAAGGTACAAAAATAGAGAA
>BQNB010056075.1:0-38817 GCA_026074375.1 Tanacetum coccineum | reverse complement strand
GACCTGAGTTTAATTGGAAACGTGAGGATTTTATAAAAGCTAAGTATCCGAAATTGTTTGCTAAGCGTGTTGATGGAAGTACAAGTTAAATTTCGAGACGAAATTTCCCTAAGGTGGGGAGGATGTGACAACCGCGATTTAGCCAGGTTAGTTTAACCGTTAGTGTTAACTTGCATAGTCTTCTGAGTTTGGAATTATGTACGTGAGTCATTTTGGTGTTATATGTTATATGGCATATGTGTTATTATATGAGCCTATGATGATGGAAATTAATGATTTAGTCATTTCATTTCGTATGTGATGGTGATTTCAGAAGTATAGTGATTTTCATTATTTTATCGTCGGTAAAATTAATGAAGTGTGAATCGTTAATTTCAAATTGAAAATTTAATTAAAATGTTGAGGTTTGATAATTTATTTATGAGGTAGTTAATAAAAAATAATTTAAAAAAATAATATTAAATAGTGAAAGTATTTTTATTTTAAGGTATGTATTTATTTAAGTGTTTAAGGTAAGTAATTAGTTAATAGTTTTGTATTAAATATACATATATATATATATATATATATATATATATGGTAAAGGGGGAGAACGAAATTTATTAGCAAAATATATAAAAATAATAATTTTTTAAAAGGGGTGCTTATTGGATCGGTTTAACAAAAGAAAAACGAGGGAGAGAGTCCAAGTCCAAGTAGGAAACAAATCAATATTTTATAAAAATAAATCTGTATTCCCCTTCCTTTTTTTACTGTGTCGAACCATATCAACCCTAGCCACCATTGGAGAAAATTTTAAGCTTTCAAGATCAAGGTTAGATCATCTTTCTCAAATCTAAAACTATGTCAAATCTTTATTCTAGTAATCAAATCTATGCTTTAATTATTGTATTAATGTATTCATGTAACCCTAATTATGATGGATCTAGGGTTTTAATTAAAATACAGAATTTTTATGATATATTATGATTGTAGTATGCTTAGGATTGAATTAGATGCGTATGCATGCTTGTGGTTTGGTTAAATTTGTGTTAAAACTGGATTTAGGGTTGAGCAGAATTTTGGGTCGTGTTCAACGACTGTTATCTTGGTGATAAAAACGAACATTGATATGTTTCTTGAGTCTATGAATAAGCCAAAAGAGTCTACTTTCCATAAAATCCAGCCTTAAAGGTTTTTAAGGTCGGGAAGTCATTCAAATAATTTTTATACTAAAAGTTATTAAAACAGTAAATACGAGTCAGAATTAGGTCATGTTTGGGAGGGTAAAACCTATACTTAAAAATGGAATTAAGCTAAGACCTTCTACAGTAGTTAAGTTCCATATGTCTATTGATAATCCCGTGAAAATTAGCCTCTGAACGCATGTCTAAGTATTGTAGTTAGAGTGATATATTTTGGTGTGCAATCAGATCCGAATTAAGACAGTTTTGAAGTTTTATTTTATTTAAAGTAGTTACACACGTAAGTAATACTTGGGAATCACAAGGTAGTTAATATACTCATAAATGAACATGGGTGATTTTTGGTATAAATTGTGAAGGTCATTAAGTAAGGGTTTTGAGTAGGTAAACAGACACTAAAATTCTGTAATTCTGATTTAATTATAAGTAGCTAGTGTAAAGTGTTAATGAGATAGTTAAGGTTGGGCATGGTGTCGGGGTGACCCATGATGGTTAACTAAACCCTTAGACGTCCATCATATGTGTGTTACATGGACTAGAGCATTTAGCTTGGTCGCGTGTAACCGTGTTTATTTATTTGTGTAGTTGCGTGTTGAGATTTGGAAGCTGCGTTTGAGCATTCAGGTGAGTTTCATAGTCCCTCTTTTTACATTGCTTTTAAAATTGGGATGGAAATGATGCTTGTGGTTTAAAAAGGGTTTTAATTGCTGTGATTATGTGGTTAATTGTGTATAGACAATGTGTGACTATTGTATGACTTTATGTTACATGATGATTGTGGTATTACTTACATGTACTATGTTTGACATGTCAAGTGTTAGTGATTTTGGGATCGGATGAGTACGCCTACTCAATGATAGTGTTGGTCTAGGCCTAAGTATAAGTTCCATCTGGTAGACTTTTAGGTGCATAAGTGGCTATTTGGGATCGGATGGGTACGCATACCTAGTGTGGGGTTTGTTGGTTTGAATATGATGATGTGGGTTGCATGATAGCATAAGTTCTTGATAGTTCATAATTGTCTTGCATTGTTTTTTTTAATAATCACAGTAATTGATTTAAATATTGTATTGTGTGTCTTAAACCTATGACTCTCACCAACCGTTGTGTTGACTTTTTAAGCATCATTTTCAGGTAAGCATCATGAGGATGTTAAGACTAGGAGAAATGGCTAAAGAGACCATAGGCTGCATGTGGAGTTGAACTTCCTAGTTTGTGTTTTGCATTGATTGGATTATTGAATATTTTGGTTTGAATCGTTTAGATGGATTTTGAAGTTTTGAAATGTCTTGATATTGGTAAGAACCCCCTTTTCTCCAATATAAGGCGCTTTTGGTTTTATTGTATTGTTTTGGGTATTTTCATGACACTTTGTGTCTATGCTTTGTTCATTTAATGCATTTTAGTTCCTCTATATAGACGCCATTGTGTTGTGATGATATCCATTCTCGTTACGCCTCGTGTTTCCGCCTTGGCGGGGTGTGACACCAATTTTCGGAAAAAACCCAACACAAAGCTACACAAAGCCTAAACTTTCAACCGATTCGCAATCCAGTTCATTTTAAACTTGGACCTGGCCCATCTTTTCTTTATAACCAACCCAAATTGTTATTTAAATTTTTTGGTATATAAAAAAATGCAAGCCCAATCCAATCTTTATAACCCTAGCTAGACACTTTCATATGATACACCTCTCTTATTGATAACACACAGACACACTCACTCCACAAACCCTAGTATCCTACAAAATAAATCGCCTCCTTATTTTCTTTTCATTCACTCGACACAAACATGAATTAAACACAAACCCTTTATCTTTTTTTTTCATCACCCTAAATCGGATCCAATCTCAGTTATGAAAACACAAATCTAAACCAAGATGAAACAAAGATTTTCGGTTAAGTTTTGTCTTAAAGATCCTATGGTTTTCTTTGAATATCAAAACTAAGAATGATAGCACTCTTGTTATCGTTCTTTTCTTTTGAGTTTTTTGAATATTGAAAGAAGTGAAAGCTTCACAAAAATCTATGAAGAAAACGTGTTGAATCTTTAAAGATTGTGGTTTATACCCCTAACACGAATCTGAGATCTTGTTTATTGTTCATTTTCGAGTTTATTGATATGTAGAGGAGGATGGGTGTTAGATTAGATTTGGATTTGTTGAGATATGAGGAGGGTGTGGTTGAAGATCAAGACTTTGTTGTTCTTGTTTTTCTTGATATCGTTTATCACATTGAACACAAGGATGAAACGCAAGAGTTTTGTCGTTGTTCTTGTCTTTTTAGTTTCAAAAAATTTAAAGAAGTTTTACTTTAAAATCTAAATCTTTAAAGATAGTTTCTTTCGTGTTAAAGATCTTTGATGGTCTGAAAGCTATTCCAAAGCACGAATAAGAAATAAAATCTGAGATCTTTGCATTTGTGTTCTTTGATGTTATAGATCTGTTAAGTGTTCTTCTCTATCTCTTCTCATCTTTTCTGTTTTGATTTGGGTTAAACGAGGTATATGTCAGCTTATGTATTTGGTATAAATCGCCCTATACACTTTGTGTATATCGCCCTCTATACTTGTATATATCGCCCTATATGCTTGGTATAAATCGCCCTCTATGCTTGGTATAAATCGCCTTCTAAGCTTGGTATAAATCGCCCTCTATGCTTGGTATAAATCGCCCTATATACTTGTATAAATCTAGAAATGCATATTTTGGTGGAAACGCGTTTTTGACCGGATTTTGACCAAAACGTGTGAAATAAAAGCGCGTGAACAGTAACACGTGTTTGACTAAAACAGAAAGTCAAAATCAAAATCAGTTAAAAATTTGTTAGAAATATGTTACAAACTTCTTTTTATAGATCCAGAAAATAAGCTATTTTTAAGCAAAAATAAGCAGATCTAAAGCATGTAAGCACCGAATGAAGTACAAAATAAGAAAATTTGACTTTTTAGCACAAAATTGAGCACAATACTAAGCTGAAAGAAGCTAGATCTGATCTTATAACCCTGAACCACCAGAATAAGCACAAGAATAAGCTGATAAAGCCAAAAATCTGACTGAATTAGCTAAAACTAAACTGATAAGCACTGATTAAGCCAAATAGTCGAGTGAATAAGCAATTTATCGATCTCTAACACAATCAAACACTAAAAATAAGCACTAATCTGCAATCATTGGCTCTTGATACCACATATTAAACAATAAGATCTTGATTGATGACTAGTGTGTGAAGATCAAGGTGTAATTAGTATGTGTGTTTCTAGAGAGAGAAATTACCTAAACTTGCCTTTTGATTAGATGATATTGATACAACTAACCATGGCATAAATACATACCCTATTTATAGCCATCTTGGTTATTAAACTTTCCTAACTTAAAACATTTAGTCCCTGTACTTTATAAGTACATTAAAGTAGTTCATTTCTTTATTTTTAACAGGCTTTCCTCTTACCCGACACATGTGAAAACTTCAATAAAGGTATGTACATGATACTTGAGCATTTAGAAACACTCCAAATGAGGTTTAGACTTAGATAGGAGCAAAAACGAATCCTCCCATTTCTAACAAAACGCCAACTCAATTCTTTTATCAAACGCCTCTAGCCAGGGCTGAAACTTCTTTCTAAACCTAGTATGAATATAATTTCAACATACCATCAAACAAGAGTATTCATTTAACCTTAATCTGGATGTACGTTGTTCTTATTCACGTAACGGGTTTTACTCTCTTATTGGTCAAACCAAGTCAAATGTCACTTTGCGTAAACGCATCCTTTCTTGTTATGGGACATTATTTACTTAAGATGCAAAGCGCTTAGCTTGTTTGCATCAAGATGATTAGTGATCAAATCCATTGTTGATTATCATGGATTAAGTCCAAGTGACTAATTGAGTTTGTGGTATTTGGAGGTTAATTATACTTTGAGTTTTCCTACCTCCCTACATATAAATGATTTACAAACTCACACATGTATTCCTCACATGTCTTCTACACAATCTATTCTCCCATAAACAGTCCCTAATCATTTGTCAATCCCTTCTACCCAACAAATGATTATACATCCCACACACTCTAGACATTCATTTCCTAAACCATCTCATAATCACATTTGCCCATATCTTTTCTCTCTTATGGCAATGTGATTATCAACCTAATCAATCCTTTGATTATCACACTTATAATCCTCATCACTTAAACCTTCTTCTCAACTACAAGCTAAAACCCTCCTTCATATAAACCTTCACCAAATAACACCCATATGGGATAACTCATATTTCTTACACCATTGTACTTGTTGTACTTCTTGTCCTCTTCATTCCTAACATAGGATCCTATCTTTTACATCAAAACATTGGTTACCACATACATTCCCTATTCATTCTCTTCTTCATATTAACACACTCACACTCTTTATCTTGAATTCAAGTTACACACACATATACTCAAAGCTTCCTCTACAACCCTCTCATATACACACCCTCACAACTTGAATTCAAATATCACAACATCACCAAACTTCCCTCACACACTTTGGCAACTCACCATTCTTAACATGTAAATTTTAAATCACAAGCCATAGGCTCCTTTCCATCATATCAATGACAACTTACACCTTACACTTATCCTACACGTTGAAATAGAATTTCAAATTTGAATCACAAACTTTAGGCTCCAAACCATCATATCATGCCAACTCACCTCTTCTCATCTTTATCCTATATGTCTAATAGTTTGAATTTGAAATTTAAATTATCCCTCTCACAACATCCACACTTGCTCACTAAGTTGAAAATATTTCTTGGTGTATTCCTTTCTATCCTAACCATGCCAACTCATCAACCTAACCATGGTTAGTTTCCAACTAAACCATTTACATATGAGGAATACCCAAACATACCTTTTGTCCAATACTTCTTCTCTATCTCTTTGATATTGGACAAACATCCCCAAATCTTTTTCTAAACTACTTTACAAATGTTTTTATCAAATGGCTATTTGGGTTGGTTGACCTTGAGTGTAAGAATAGTGGAAAGGTAAAAGCGTAAAGTACAATTGGGGGTTGAACAAGAATGGGTATTTAAAATGCCAAAACCCAAAGAATACACTTGGGATTCTGGCGCGCTGGCCGTGCGCTGACACATGGCCAGTGCGTCACTCTCGAAGTGTATTTTACTACTTTGGGTTTTTGGCCTATAAATACCCCCTTTTGTCCTTTGTATTCCTCACCTCTTGCCATTCTTTCTTCCTTGCTTTTCTAATCTCCTATCCTCTAAGTCTAATACCTCTTGTGTTCTTGATCTGCTCTTCTCCTAATCATAGGAAGAGGCGACCCTTCAAAAATAACTATACAATGAAATATAGTGTAAATACAGTTAGGAAAGCGTACATTGACCTCAATTCCTCAGTTAACATCATGACTAGTTTTTATCAAGGTTGCAAAAATCTTGAATCGTTAGCCAAGCGGTTGATCACCTTATAGCTTCTAATCGGTCTAGGCGGGATTAATCGACGATTAATCGGATTGGCATTTCTGGCAAAATTTGGGTATTTTTGGCAAGTTTTGTGTATTTTCGGCGAGTTTTAGGTATTATTGGCAAGATTTTTTTCTAAAAAACAACTTGTAATAGATTTAAACAGTTACTATAAGTGATCAAAACAAGTTTACGATGAGTTTTAGGTACTTCCAAAAAGATTAGAAGGTTTCTGGCAAATTTGACCACCGTTGATCGTCGTTGACCACGGTTGACCTATTTGTTTGACCCAGTTACATAAATCGGCAAGGTCGGTGGCCTTGTAGCGCCTAGGCGGAGATTAGTCAGCCTTGTAGACTTTTTTTGCAACATAGGTTTTTACTATAACTAGATTATGAAAAAGAAACTTGTGCCAAGAAGAGATCCCAAGAATCCTAGTAAGGTAAGTAATTTTAGGGGAAGAGTTAGAGGAATACATGTCTTTGTAGGAAACTTTACATATGTTATAGACTTCTTGGTAGTTGAAGATGCCGAATCGGCTATAGATAGTTTCTTATCTCATGTAGTTCTAAGTAAGCCATTCGTTAAGGAATCCAATTTGATTTACTATGATTCAAAAGGAATAATTAAGTTCACGGACGGAATAGACAAAGTTTCTTACCAAATGCCACATAAGGTAGAACAATATCAATTAATGCCAAATCTTAAAAAAGACTTTATGCAAGTTATCTATGTTTGAAGTAAGGGTGATAAGAAAAAGAGAGTTGACTATGTGATGAATAAGATGTTTGGATTTTATAAAGAATGCTTAGAACTAGGACCTGAATCCAAGGTCAACCACGATGAATTTGGTAGTATTAGGACGGATGATAGAGTCACGTACAGGTTGTGACTTTGAGTCTAGCTACAAGACTCGTAATTAAATGAAAGCGCTTGTTGGGAGGCAATCCATCTTTTATTTTTATACATTTTAGGAGTGTCATGTGTTTTTATCTTTTATTACTTGTTCTTATATGTTTGAATGCTCTGTGATCATACTTTGTTTTGTCTTTAACTTCATCTTAATTACATACAAAAGGTATTTTGCATGAACCAAGTATAGGGAGGAATTATTTTGTTAATAAGAACCACATTAAACATGTAAATAGATAATTTAGATGAATTCATATTTTATGTTGTTTGTTTGTTTGTTTGAGTCGTATATTTGTACTAACCATTTCCATAGCTTATGCATTAATTTTTCCAGAAATATTTAATAGGATATTTTTTAGAAAACGAAAACGCAACCTTTAAGGGCACTCCCGACGGCGTCCGGGTTTAAACTGGCCGTGTCAGACCTGAAAAAGACAAAACCTGCATTTTTCAAATTTTTGAAAATATATTATTTTATAATTTCTCGAATTTTTAATTTTTCAAGATTTTTGCAGAAAGCCATGTTAAAATTAGTACAAGTATTCTATCTTTAATTGTTTTATTATTATTTAAATTTTGTTAATAATGCAAGTTTGTATATTATCTCTTGTCGGTTTTATGTGGGTATAGTTTTCTATCTTAGATTTTCAGTTTATATTGAATGAGGAGAGTCCAGAAGCTCTTAGGATTTCCACTTGGACGATATTTGGATGAGGAATTAACCGGTTTATCATGTTTCTTCTTTCATGTTGAGCAAACCAAGGGAATACTAGATCATGTTCCCTTTCATTTATTTTTTCCTTTCTCGTTTACGGGTACTTTTAGAACATTAGGGACATTGTTCAATTCAAGTATATGGAGGGTAATGAAAACCTTAGAAACTATTCATCCATTTGCAATTGCTTTGTCCTTAAAGATATGTGTAATATACCAAAACATAGTTTAGGACGGTAATTTGGGCCCAAATTTTTTTAAAAAATTTATGGCATGTATTGGTGAAACTAAGTTTTAAGAGCGTCTCATGCATAGGAATTATATGACTAGCTCAAAAATCCTACCACTCAAAAATTTACCCCAAATTGTGAGGAGCGCCTTAGATATCATTCATTTTAAATGCTTGAGTGTACCGGTAGTTATTAGATTCTATAATTTGTTTTAGTGATGCATCATGAGACCGCTAGTGAGATCACATTCGTGTGATTAGAATTTACTAAGTGATAAGAGGCATTATGATTAACCCTTGTTTTTAGCCTAGGTTTGTTATGGTTATAATAATCTCATTAGTTATACAACTACCCCACACCCTTTGCTTCACACTCATCTTTATTGAAGAGCATTCTTTACACCCCACTAAAATGTTACACCAGAATTGCCTTGGCCCCTCTTGTTTGTACTTATTTTAGTACATTATTGTGATCACAGTTGTTTAAACCTAGTTAATTGTTTGCTTAATTACATGGTTGCTAAGTCGAGTCATTTTGTAGTGTACATAGTTTTGGGATGATTGAGATTCATTGTAGTTTTTATTTTATGGAGAAATGGAGAAGAAAGTCAATTTATTACCCCTATGTGCTTAATGTACTCCATGTTTATTGATCCTCTTAATTTGGGTCATTAGATAGTATATTTATTGAGTTAGTAAGAACTCAAGTGTAGGGATGTCAATATAAATCTCGAGTCATGTATATTATTTTATTTCAGCAGATTAATGATGAGGCAAAAGTGTATAAAAAATCAAAAAAAGAAAAAAAAATGTTAGAATATACGAAATGCCATCCTGCTTATGTTTAAGTCAAGAAAGAGTCTAGAAAACAAAAGAAAGGGCTTGATGTAGAGTTTGTAAGATTGTTAGAGTTTTGTCGAGTCTTGGCTTAGCAACGCCTCGTTCATACATATACTTTTGTAGATGATTAACTTCCATAGTAAATATCCCCATT
The DNA here is from genome assembly GCA_026074375.1 of Tanacetum coccineum. Lineage (NCBI taxonomy): Eukaryota > Viridiplantae > Streptophyta > Magnoliopsida > Asterales > Asteraceae > Tanacetum > Tanacetum coccineum. The sequence goes on along the minus strand of BQNB010056075.1, from coordinate 29,314 downwards.
TATCCCTTACCGTGTTTTCCATACCTTCTGCCAACCATTGCAACCCTTTGTAAAGACCTCTTTGATGGTAAATTCGAGGTGCTTACGCCAAAGTGGTGGAGGTTTGATCCTTTACCAAGCTTATAGTAATCTATATCCTATGACAGGCAGTGAGTGGATTTTCCCGTTTCCTAATATGTTATATATTATGTATACACCCGAGATATGAGAGAATCCAAACACTTATGTGAGGTGCTAGTGTATAATTTACGTGCTCTTTCAATAAGCTTGAACCGGTTGTGCCATAATCTAGTTTTATTTAGTAAGTTAAATGCCCCGACTTACTATTTATTATGTAGGAAAGCTCTTTTGCTTGAGGACAAGCATATCCCAAATGTAGGGATATTTAATGAGGTGTAATTTTATACACTTTTTCAGGGTCATTTTACCCTTAAAATCATGCGAATATACCCGATTATTGTACTTAATCCTTTCTTTTTGTGTTTTTAGCATTTGGGAAGCACTTGGATGAAATACACATGACTTGGGCTTGATTTGGAGAAGAAACAAGGCAAATTACACTGTCTTAGCTTCGTGACCACCTTTCTGATGCCTTCACCAAAAGTCCCCAGAAAGTGCTAAAATAAATTTGATTTTGACGACTCAGTAAATCTCAACAGTATTCGTGACGACGTCAAGGCATAAAGGTGACGACCTCAAGGCATAAAAGGTGACAGCGTCAAGGCTTCTTGTGACGACGCCAAAGTGAGGCGGTGAAAAAAACCCTAATTCGAGATCAACGATGTGACAGCGTCACGGGTATAACCCGATGCCGTTAGGATGTATTTTCTATATATATTTGTAACCTTTTCCCTTTTTGTGTTCTGGGTATTTCATTAATAGTCCTTTGACTATTTGACTGTTGTCAGTTTATTCAGATTTTGTACCGTGTTGACGGTGGTGATTTTATGAGATATGTGATGATTTGAGGTTTATTGTGATTAATAATCCCTTTTGGAATGTATTATTGTGTTATTCGTATTCCGGGTGGTTCGACCCGTGAATTTTGAGAAATGCCGAAAAACGAGTCTGACACGTCCGTTAATGTCCAAATGAGTTTTGAAAGGGTTTAAAGTGAAAGTATGTCGTGTAAATACTCTAGATTAATGGAAAAGTATTTTTAAAGTGAATAAAAATGCTAATTAACTTTGGGGAAAATTTTACGATTGAGTTTTATGAGTATTTAAGTGATTTCGACACGAAAAGAAAGGCCCGAGTCCCTTTAGATTCCATGGCCGGTCAAGATAAGTCAAGGAAGACAAGGTGACTTAATTTTAGCTAACATTGTCCCATTTGTACACTTATATGCTTTCCACTAGAAACATTATCCCATAATCCTTATCATTTATTTTTCAAAAAAACTAAGAGTGTGTGTGTGTGTTCGTCCGCACCTACAACAACACAAACACATAAAATTTTAAAGTTTGATCAAGAAAACATTGAGACATAAATATTTAGGGTTGATTCTAGTGTTTAGTTATTCATTTAAACAACATTTGGGTTTTTCGGTTCGTGTCGAAATCTACAATTTGAAATTTCTTGTAAGTTATCAAATTAAATATTCGTTTGTCTTTTTTGGGTTTATTTTGATGTCATAGATGTTTAGTTTGTACAAGTTGATCGTAGTGAAAATTAATTTTTGAAAGCGAAACGAAAGAAAAAGGGTTGTTTGGTTCGTGTAATAAGAAAAAGAAAAAGATGGTTTTTGTAGTTTTGATGTTGTGGTCGTGATGGGTATGAATAAATATGTATGCTAGAATGCTTTTTTTTTTATAGTAGCATGTATGGCTTAATTGGGCTTATTTTTAAGCTATTTCTTGGCTTATTTTGGGCTATAAGCCACGAACCACTTCCCAAAATCACTAGGAAAGTGATTTTGATTATTTTTGTGTTATGGCGTATGTTGTGGACTATTTTTGAGGCTTATGGTAGTAACCAAATGCGATACGTAGCTTATTAGCTTATTTTCAAGCTTAATATACGTATTTTGGAGTTTATGGACTCACGACCCAATAAGTCTATTTGAGTCGCGGCTTAATGGGAGGGCTTATTGTGGTCCGGATTATTTTTACATATAAGTATATACTTATATATGTAAACGGACTTTGGTTTTGGACTTAAATAGTATTTTGGACTTAAAAATGTCCATATTGGACCCTTGTTTGGGGCTTAAGGCCCAATAAGCGAATATGTAGTAGTTATGAGAATTTTGATGGACTTTTGAAAGTGGAAATGTATTTACGAAGTGATATTGAACGATATTTAGAAAAAAAACGTTTTGGAAAGCGTAACGATTGAGACTTTGGAATTTTTGTCGAAAAGTCGTCGAAGTTGTGAAAAAAAAGTTAAAATAAGGTTTGAAAGACCTTAGAAAACGTTGTATAAACTTACGAGTCATGTTGAAATTCGTAAAAATTTTAATACTTAGGAGAATTTCTTAAAACAAATTTTGCTTTTTAAATAGTAAAATAATATTTTAATAATTTATTTTATTTATTTAATAAAATCACTAAAAGACGAAAAACTATATTTTACGTTTGAAACTCTCTAATGTGTTTAGTATGAGTAAACGTTTTATTTTCAACCGTATAATGATTATTTTGAAGTGACTAAGGTGTACCGAATGGACTTGTCGAGATATATTTATAATTAATAATTATAAATATTTATTATATTACTAATCTATTTACGCTAAATAGTATAAGTATGTATTATCAAGGAATGAGACTAATATGATTGTGGAGTTAAGTCGTCAACCATCACACCACTAAATTGTTTTGAGTAATTGTACAACGCGTCTAAACTCTATGCATCAAACGTGAAGATTGTTTTGGAATTGGATGATTAAATTAGGACATTAACTGGACTAGGTCGTGTGCGGGCGTCGTTGCATTTGCTTGTGTGATTAAGAGTTGGTTGCTAAAGACTTGCTTGAGGTGAGTTCTCGTAGCCCCACTTTTTACTGGTTTTTCTGTTGGGGGAAAATGATACTCAAATGTGTTTTGAAATGTTTTGAATTGATCTGTGCGAAATGTGGTTTTGTTTTTGGGACAAGATATGTGCTTATGACTACTATGTGAATATTATTTGTTGTATGATTGTTTGGATCGGATGGGTACGCCTACCTAGTATTTGTGATATTATTGGATCGGATGGGTACGCCTACCCAGTATTTGTGTGATTATTAGAGCGGATGGGTTCGCCTACCCAGGTTTGTGTGAGGTCCTGCCCTAATATTTGTGCTCATCAGGTAGGCCCATATAAGTCGTAATATGACATCTGGTTATTAATAAGCGTGGATGCTAAGGTTTGATTTGCATATATTCACTGGCATATGAGCACTATTGTTCCACTGTTGAAATATTGGCACAAACTTTTGGTGTTAAGGTCAAACTACAGCTCACCACCATTATTCTGACGTTTTCGAATAAACATATTTTAGTGAAGTGGAAAGGAGAGAAGTTGGTGATTGTTTAGCAGAACTTAGAATAAACCCGTGTGAAATTCGTTTGAAGTCTTGCTTGGTTGTGTTTTGATTCTAGTTTTTGGAATGTTTTGGGATTTAGTTTGGATTATGGTCCCCTGTGATGGCTTGGAAAAATTGTAAGAGATTGTGTGATTAAGTTGGATTATGGTCCCCTGTTAGGGCCCATTTGAATCTAGTTTCGCGTCTGGTACAAGCGTTGTATGTGATATATATTTCACCATTTGCGAGATATCTTCTCGTTTTTGTTTCAAATAAGTTTGAAAAATAAATTTGTAAATGAGAGATAAGTAATAATAAATATGATTTATTATTAGAATATGTTTCAAAAATTTACCGGCTACGCGGTAATCGTTTTTATGTGACCGTAAAAGGTCAAAAAGTCAAGTCGGAACCAAGTCAAAGGGTAAAATAGTAATTTAAAGTTCTGAAAATTGCCGGTTGTGACAGTACCCACCCCTTAAAGGAATCCCGTCCCGAGATTCGATTTGAGTTAACCGATTGTGTGACCAAGAAAAGATTTAAGATTTAATAAATCAGTTTTGAACATGGCGTTGATAACTTTATTCAGCAAAATTCGATGTTTCGACACTTTCTAATATACAAAAATTTTGGCTAGGTTTGACCAGGATATTCAATCCATCAGAATAAGTATTTCAGAAAAATATCATTAGAATTTTTATAATTGATATAAACGTGTCATAAGGAAAGTCCCTTAATAGTGAAAACATCAAAGGAGAAAGTGTAGGCGCGTGGGTATGTCTGTATAAAGGTTTCAAATGTTTAAGGGCAAAGTCTAGTTTTTGATGTCGGTAAGGTTCGACGATTAATATCGGACGAGGCTAAAGAATGTAAGTATTCAACTTACTTAGGAAGTACGAGGATGAATCATGACTCAAACCGCGACCTAATAAATAGACGCGAATAAAGTATAACCGAACGGCTCTAACCGCGACCTAATAAATAGACGCGCCTTAGAACGAGATATAATAATAATAACGAAACGTTGTACACAACGTTTAATAACGAAATAGACAACCATATATGTTTGATCTTTAGTTTAGTCAACAAAGTGTAGATTTGTATCAGTTTATATTAAGTTTATAAAGATGTTTACGACGATCTTACACAGTTACTATTTATAGAAAATTTTCATTTTAGGAAAGTTTTTAGTTCCGGGACGTTAATAGTATCCTCTAATTTAATCGTTTCCATATTTCCAAAAACGTACTAGTGAAACCCTAGCGTCTAACCAAAATTCTTATCTTGGAAAATATATATAAAAACTTGCTATATTTAGAAATGACCAACGACAACGACTTATCATTTTTAGAAAATTCCTAAACCTTCGTTTTCATATTAAGAAGCTCCACGAATATTTTCAAAGACTTACGGCACAATAAAAAAACCTTTCGAAATATTTTTAAAACGTCCGCTTACCCAGCATTTAAAACACGTACCAGCACTATAATTCCTATAAAATCACCCATGGACTTGACCATAACGCCGCCATGATTTCCAAACTATCCAAAATTCTTTTACGCCAAAACTAATCAACCAAACCACTATAATACTAGCCTAACCTCATCGCCATCTTTGTTGCAACTCACAAATCTCACAACCTCTCAACAAGAACAAATTATATATCCGAAATCATCAAAATCTTCATTAAAATAATTATTCATTTTAATCATTTGAAAATCATAGCACAAACATATGAAGTATTGAACCAAGTAAAAAGTTATAAGTAACAAAACAACAATAACTATAACAAACGGTGATGGGATACGACGAGTGAGGATATTTTGAGAAACAACATCCCCAGAATAAAGGTCAACGAATGGGAGGAGCTCGCGGGAGAGCTTATGCGATAGACGGTGGAATATTGCACGCAGTCGTTAGTTCGATGATGAATCCAATTCATTAGCTCAAGAGTGCACAAGTCGGTTAGCTCCACAAACAGATCGTAAGGATTTGTAACGGCAAAAGTAATAACTTAAGAATGAGATAAGGTAGTTCAAGTGAGGCCTCAAGATTCTATTGAGTGGTAAGACACAATTGTGTGCCTAGATCTTTTAAACAGATTCCGGTGATTATCAGGTTCGAGTTCATACTCATGTCATATCAGTAGTGTTACCAAATCTTGAAAGTAAGCACTATTTCTCCAAATTCTAGGTCTTGTGTCGTGTAGTTCTTCTCATGAACTTTCAGTTGGTGGTAGCTAGTCCTTAGGTCGATTTTCAAGTAGACGCTATATCTTCGTAGTTGGTAGAAAAGATCGTCTATACTAGGTAACGGGTAACAGTTAGCTTGTTAAATTTTCGATAGTCCTTGTACATCCTGAAGGATCCATCAGAGGTTTTGTCGGTACGAGAATCTCATCATTCGCGTGATTCTATCTCACTAAAAGGTAAGTATATTGAAGAAAATATTCTAGTTCTATTGGTTATAATCCAATTAGAGTGATATGTTCATTACATTCTAGAACCTTATAATCTGTAATTTCCATGACTATAAGGAGCATGATTTGGTCTCTCGGCTAAGGTTGTGGTGTTTCTATATGCTAAGGTTAAAGAAAAGCTACTTAGTTATGACGCTTACGGATGCGAATACACGTGACTGACATGACTCATGAATACGCACGCAAAATATTAATAAAACACTAGTACAATATAATCTCGTTAACAATGTAGAGGAAGGGAAGAAAATAGAGATGGAACGTAAGGGTAATTTGACAAAATTTTATGGTTAATTACCCTCCAGCATAGCATGGGGTCCTCCTGAATTATACATAGGGATCCAAGGCATGCATAATTTAGGAAATGTCGATAAAATGCTCATTTCGTCAAACTAATGTTATGTTTAAAAAATCCTATACGGCATAAACGATATAGTTTATAAGGTAGCAAAACAGTTCGTGGTAATGAAAACAAGGTAGTTTATATAACGACACAAGATATTTTGTAAGATAACGGGAAATGTTTTATGAGGTGATAATCAAAATAGTTTACGAGAAAGTTACGTGATGGTTTATAATGTAATGGTAACAAATGGTTTACGAGTTGACAACCCAACAATTTATAAAGTGGCAACATAATGGTTTATAAAAGACACGAAGTAGTTCGCAAGATGATGGCGACATAGTTCATAAATTGTCAACGCAATAGTTTATAAATGACAATGAAACGATCCATGAGGTGACAACGAAATAGTTTGTAAGATGACTGCAAATTAATTTATAATAGGGTAGTAAAAGAGTTTATAATTAATCGTAAAATAGGTTATAAGATGAAAACTAGTTAGTTCATTAATTAATAGTCAGATAAGTTATGAGGTAATAGTAGGATAATTATAAAATGTTGACAAAACAGTTTATGGACTGATATCAAAATAGTTTATAAGGTGTTAAAATAAACAAGCTATCAGCAAATGGTTTGTAAACTAGTGGTAAAATAGTTCATAACGCGGCAACAACTACGTTTATAATACGACACTAAAATAGTTCATAGTATAAAATCCATTATAATTATAACAGTAAGACAGTTTATATAATATTAGTGAAATGGGTTATAAGACGGTAACAAACTCAAGGAGTAGCTTACATACATTTACTAGAGAATTTGAGTGTAACTGGCAAAATCGTCATACACAAAATGAAACAAAGGAATTAGGGAAATCCACACATACACTAAATTAACATGTAAGAACTAGTGAAAAACTTATAGAGATTACAGTCTAATCTACTTAGGTTTTACTATATAAGGAACAAATCTCTCCTACCCACAGCGGTATCTTTGACAGCGTTAGAGTTTCTAACGAGTTTTAACCTCCTAAATACGGTTCGCACGGTTCAGATTTCGAATTTGCCACTGCGGCCTCTAAGTTGATTATCGAAACGGGTGTCCTACAATTTCCTACTCACATGGCCAACACTCTTGTAGTTATTGCACTTCACAGTGCATGGTCCAGTGTGGTGCAACTTACGTTTGTTGTAGAAGGGAAATTTTTGCTACATATCCGTCCTTGTAATTTGGTTTAGCAATGTAAGCTCTCACGGCCTTTTTGATAGTTATATTATTGTTGTTGGCATTCCTTACCACCTTGGTTTCCTAACGTACGACCTAATCCATTTAGTCGTGAGCCATGTAGATTCCTTCCTCATAGACAGTATTAGCTTCGATAGCATTAGCCATTTGTTGGGTTACAATACACTCGATCCTCGTGGAACTCATTCCTTGTCTTGTCGTCGGTATTTACTTCAAAATCGAATGGAGTAAAGAAAATGAAATATGTCGAATTTCAAAAGTCGTGTTTCCAAAATGGGATGTTATGAGGGGATGGGTTAAAGTTGGTGTGAATTAATCGGCATGCTCCTAGAATTTACGAGAAGTAAGAGAAATTGAGACGTAACGAGATGACGTAGATGTTTCAACAGTATGGGACGGGTGTTCAAATTCGTCTTCAAATTCAAATTGCAGGATAACCAGCGGGGTCGGCAGACTGTAACGAATTTCAAAGTTATGCAAAACGATATAATGTAAAGTCATGAAAAGTTTTAAAGACCATCGTATTACTCATAATGTTTTAGAATAAACGAGACCATTGTGCACTCATAATGTCTTAAAAAAGAATTTAGTATTTATATAGACAACTTCTATGTACACCAATGGGGAAATATACGTAAAGAAACTGTAAAAGCAGAGAAAAGATAGACGCGAGATAAACGTTAGCTCAGCAAAATAGAGCTCAAGGGAAAAAAATAAATGCAAAGCAACAAAAATGCAGGGAACGATAAACGCAGGGCAAAGATAAACCCATATCATAGCATGCTCAAGAATGGTTTTCAGGTATATGTCATAGCAAAAACACGTATAAGGCACACATAAAAGCATGTAAGGATCACATACTGGTTATAGACCAGACCTAGATATTCTACCTAGATATTCTACCTGGTTCTCTATAATCTTGGCTCTGATACCAATCTGTCACACCACAAACGGGGCCTAGACGGAATACATGTCCAGGGGCGTGACGTCATCATATTTTGAACACAAGACACGAGAACACCACTAAAAGGACTTTGAAAATCAAAACTCTATGCATTGTTAAAAATAGATAAAGTTTTACAAGATTCAAAGGAAAGTAAACATTTGCTAAAGCGAAAATAAAATGTAGCGGAAGCATAATTTGGTTTTCAAAAGACAACGAGTATGAATGATAACAAATTCTTGATAAATGGTATTATATTGCACGTAGAATCCACATAGCACGTCAAGAAGTCCAAAGCTAATCACCTGAGAAAAAACATGCTAAAAACGGTCAACATAAAGTTGAGTGAATTCATAGGTTTAAGTAAAACATTTATGAGGATAAAAAAAACGTTTAGAGAATACTGCTTCACTCATAGTATTATGAAAAGATGTTTAGAAATTTGAAATATTCAAACAAAATAGTGTGGACCAAACGCCCTATATGGGCTGAACCAAACACCCTGGTTTAGCTGTTTTCCACAAAACCAAACGCTCCCTAACTGCTGAACCAAACAGGCCTATACTGGTTGTTAAAGCCATAACCAAACACCCCTTTAGGGGCAGTTAACCATAGATCCAAACGCCCCTAAAGGCTGTTAAACCCATAACCAAACGCACCCTAAGACTAAAAATCACAAAACGGAAATAATAACTTATACATTTATTTAACCAATTTAACCACCACTTAATCTGATTTTATATTTTACCAAAACTTAACATATTTATATTAGTCGATATCGCAAATCAACCTCAAATCCTAAACATGCCCGCACTCTAAACTCGGATCCAAACACCCCGTTGGGGATGTTACTAAACTACACGCACCCTTGGTGTTGAGCGAAACCAAACGCACCCTTTTGGTGCTGATAAGAAAACCAAACGCACCCTGTTGGTGCATCTGCTAAACCAACGCACCCTTTGTGGAGTTTGCACAGCGGCGGTGATGAGGCAATGGTGGGGTGATGATGTGATGGTTCGGAGATGGAGAGGGACGAAGTGGTTGTGAGGCGAAAGTGGGGTTTGTTGTGGTGGATGCAGTGGTGACGATAAGAGGATGATGACGAGGAGGATATGGTGGTTAGGTGGACGTAGCGGTGGTGGCGGCGGTGTTGATGTGGGACGGTTGTTGGCCGGAGGTGGTGCCCGATGTGGTGGTTTTGGTGTTGGTTGCGGTGGGGTGGTAGATCCGGTGGATCGGTGATGGAAGGGGAGGGGGCGATGATGGCAGCGGCGGCGGCCGAAATATGGCCGGAAAATAGGCCGAATTTTTAGAGGGGGGGGGGAGTGTGTTTTTGACAGTTAAAATAAATGAAACCTAATGTTTAAACTTATATATATGAAAGTATTAAAAAATGTGACAAGTGCTTAATACTTGAGGGGATAATGATCTAAATATTACCACAATGACTGAAAACGTAACTTTTGTAAAATACCAGTTCGGGACTCGTTTAAGCTACTTAACGGATGATTCAAAACACGAAACTTGCGTCATTGTTTTCCAAATGATTTTTCCCACAAAAATGAGTATTTACATGACTATTATTTCAGAAAAGTTTTATAAAGTTATTTAAATGCTTATTATTTATTTGTGTAGCCATTGGGTATCACGAGCAAACTTTGTCCGTAAAAATAAAATTTTGACTGATATTCGCGTTTTTAAATAAACGCTTTTGAATAAAATGTGAAATTTTTTATTAAATATTTTTATGAAATAAATTGCGATAATTAATTATAATTTAATTATTTTCGAGTCGGTACACGTTGTGTGCTGTTTTTTCACCATTTGCGAGATATCTTCTCGTTTTCGTTTCAAATAAGTTTAAAAATAAATTTGTAAATGATAGATAAGTAATAATAAATATGATTTATTATTTAAATATGTTTCAAAAATTTACCGGCAACACGGTAATCGTTTTTATCTGACCGTAAAAGGTAAAAAAGTCAAGTCGGACCCAAAAAGTCAAAAAGTAAAATAGTCATTTAAAGTTCTAAAATTTTCCGGTTGTGACAGTAGTACTGATTCAAATCTTATTTTCATTCCAAACAACTGATTTTTCATTACAAACAACTGATTGATTTGTTACAAAATACAATCCATCAGCATTAACAAATCTGGCCCAAACTAACCCTAATTAATTACAAAGAAAAACAAAGCCACAATAACAAAGATGATGAAACTTGACTTCCAAAAGGATGCTTTTTTCACTTTTGTCCAAATCAGCCTTGAGTTGCTGCATTTCAACTTGAAAGAGAAGAACTTCTTCTTGGCTACTTAGATCATATGATAGTTCTTGCCTTTGAGTGAAATTAAGAAGCCTATGCATATCATACAAATGGGATCTATACCACTCATTCTCTAATTCAAGATCCAACCATACCCATTTCTTTGTCATTTATTAGACCCAAGTATTCTGGAAATATAGATTATGATAATTAATTAGAAATAAAAAGTGTAAATTAAAACAACTTACGTATCTGTTAGGGCAAATAAGAAATCATCTAGCAAGGTTTTCTTTGGTCCAAGCTGTGAGTTGTCTTAGAGGAAGATGACATTTACATTCAGTTGGAACAAGTGCTGATTTAGGGTTTGAATAATAGGAAAAGTATGAGTGAGTTGTGATACGCTTATAACTACGTTGGCCACCGTACTTATATTCGCATCCTTTCCCATTCATATTCAATATTGAGCCCACCCATTTCAATGACTGACATAACTAAGGCACCAAACCACGAACACACAAAGGCACACAAAAGCGGAACACCGCGCACATAGATCCTATACGCAACTAAATGACGGATCTTAGGTTATAGTCTAGGCCAAACCACCTAGTTCTCTATAACCTTGGCTCTGATAACCAATCTGTCACACCCCGACAATGGCGGAAACTCGGGAATGCAACATAATGATCAATCATAACACAAGATACAAAATAGAGAAAACTACATTGCATAAACTCCAAGTGCTATGAAGACCATCAACCTTGAACAAACTCAAGTGATGTCCCAAATTGCAACTAAAATCCACAATCTCTTACAGTTATTTAAATGCCCACACGGGGGACCATAATCCAAACTTATTCCAAAACATCCAAAAACTAGAATCAAAATAACAAGCAAGCAAGACTTCACACGAAATTCCACATGGGATACTTCTAAGTCTGCTATCAAAATCACCAAACTACTCTTCTTTCACTTCACCTGAAAATGATACTCAAAAACGTCAACAATAATGTTGATGAACTCGTAGGTTTGACCTTAAACCCAAAAGCCGTGCCAATATTTCAACAGTGGACAATAGTGCTATATGACAGTGAATATATGATAATAATCCAAGACCTAGCTTCCCCGCTAGTCAATCACTATATGTCACTTACGCACCTAAAGGGCCTACCAGCTGGAGAGCTAATATTAGGGCAGGACCACAACCCTTGCATGCCAAACACAGTACATGCAAGTAAAACCCCAACCCTTGCCATGCCAAACACAGTACATGCAAGTAAAACCACAACCCTTGCCATTCCAAACATAGTACATACAAGTAAAACCACATATCATATATTCACATAGCTTGTCCCAAAAACTAAAACCATATTTCGAACAGATCAATTCAAAACATTTCAAAACACATTTGAGTATCATTTTCCCCCAACGAAAAAATAGTGAAAAAGTAGGGCTACGAGAACTTACCGCAAGCAAGTCTTTAGCAACCCAATCTCAATCACACAAGCAAATGCAACGACGCCCGCACACGACCTAGTCCAGTTAATGTCCCATTTTAATCATTCATTTCTAAAACATTCTTCACGTTTGATGCATAGAGTTTAGACGCGTTGTACAATTTCCCAAAATAATTTAGTGGTGTAATGGTTGACAACTTATTCCCACAATCATATCAATCTCATTCCCTGATAATACATACTTATACTATTTAGAGAAAATAGATAAGTAATATAAATAAATATTTATAATTAATAAGTATAAATATATCTCCACAAGTCAATTCGGTAAACCTTAATCACCTCAAAATAATCATTATACGGTTAAAAATGAAACGTTTACTCATAATAAACACATTAGAGGAGTTTCGAGGAAAATTATATTTTTCGTCTTTTAGTGAATTTATTAAATAAATAAAATAATAAAATAATATTTTATTATTTAAAATCAAAAATCATGTTTTTAGGAAAATTTCTAAGTATAAACTCTTTACGAAATTTCGACATGACCCATACGTTTATACAACGTTTTCCACGGTTTCAAACCTCATTTTCAACAATTTTCACAAATTTGACACTTTTCGACAAAATTCCAAAATCTCAATCTTTAACGTTCACTAAAACATTTTTCTCAAAATATCGTTCAATATCACTTCGTAAATACATTTCCACTTTTAAAAGTCCATCAAAACTCTCATTACGACTAAATATCGCTTTTAAGGCCCAACAAGGGTCTATTAGGATATTTATAAGTTCAAAATACGATCCGAGTCCAAAACCAAAGTCCATTTACATACATAAGTATATACTTATATGTAGAAAATAATCTGGACCACAATAAGCCTTCCCATTAAGCCGCGGCTCAAATAGACTTATTGGGCCGTGAGTTCATATACTCCAAAATACGTATATTAATCTTTAAAATAAGCTAATAAGCTATGTATCGCACGTGGTTACTACCATAAGCCTCAAAAATAGTCCACAACATACGCCATATCACAAAAATAATCAAAATCACTTTCCAAGTGATTTTGGGAAGTGGTTCGTGGCTTATAAGCCCAAAATAAGCTAAGAAATAGCTTAAAAATAGGCACGAATAAGCTATACATGCTACTATAAAAAATAAGCTATCTAGCAATATATATTATTCAACCATCACGACCACAACATCAAAATTACAAAAACTCTCTTTTTCCTTTTTATATTACACGAACCAAACAACCCTTTTTCTTTCGTTTCGCTTCCAAAAATCAATTTTCACAACGATCAACTTGCACAACTAACATCTATGCATCAAAATAAACCCAAAAGGACAAACGAAATTTAAATTTGAAAACTTACAAGAAAATCTTCAAAAATGTAAATTTCGACATGAACTGGACAACCCAAACGTTGTTTAAATGAATACACAAACACTCGTATCAACCCGGAATATCACGTTCTCGATCAAAGTTGGAAATGTTTTGGTGGTTTAACACTAGAATCAACCCCAAAATTATTTAAGTCTACATTTTCTTGATCAAAAATCAAAAATTATGATTTGTGTGTGTAGTAGGTGGATTCGGACGAACTAATACACACACAAGAGAATTTTATTTTTTTTTGAAATGAAAATGGAATGAATGGAAAACTAGTGGAATGAACATCTTTGTACAAGGTATCTCTAGACAACAAGGCTAAAAATAAGCCTCCTTGTCCCCCTCTTGACCATTTGACCGGCCATGGTATCCTATGGGGTCTCGAGCCTTTCTTTTCGTGTCGGGATCACTTAAATACTCGTAAAACTCAATCGTAAAATTTACCCAAAGTTAATTAGTATTTTTATACACTTTAAAAATACTTTTCCATTAACCTAGAGTATTCACACGCCATATTTTCACTTTAAACCCTTTCAAAACTCATTTGGACATTAACGGACGTGTCAGACTCGTTTTTTGGCATTTCTCAAAATTCACGGGTCGAACCACCCGGAATACGAATAACACAATAATACCTTCCAAAATGGATTATTAATCACAATAAACCTCAAATCATCACATATCTCATAAAATTACCACCGTCAACATGGTACAAAATCTGAATAAACTGACAACAGTCAAATAATCAAAGGACTACTAATGAAATATTCAGAACACAAAAAGGGCAAAGGTTACAAGGGATGTTAAGACAATTTTATTAATGATACAGATTCGTGGTATGAAGTTATATTTAATATAAATTGTGTCCTATATTTGCATGTTTAATCCGTGAATAATATTTATTATTCTAAAATAGTCCATTGTCGATCAACAATATGGAAATATTGTTGAACTAAGACAAATATGAGTGATTGGTGATATCTTGGATATTAAAAGATGTGTCTGCCAAACTCACATGATATTCATAAGATGAATATTGAACTTCCCCAACTAACAAGATTATTACTTTATGGATCGGCGTTATTAAGTAAATATTGTAAGTGATTTTGTTTACTAAATCTTTAGACTTGAGATGCAAGTAGGTCTTGCATATGTGGATAATCCTTTTTGATGTAGTTTAAGTTATCCTAAATAAGGTAGCTAATAAGGACTATTTTTAGAAGTGATTGGGAAGCATGGTGACTTGACACTTGTAGTCAATAAATAATTTATTCCTTTAATAGTTAAAGTATGATGCCACTGGGCCCCTCGTAGGATTAATCAGATGTATGTGTGGCCGCACCCAAAAACTCATGTAGATATGTCTCAATTATTTTTGGTAATTTTGATTAATCATATATACGAGAAACAGAATCGTTAATTAATGGAATGACTTAGATCCATATTCATTTTTAACACGGTATCGAAAACAAAGGGATTGTAAATACATAAATCATTTATCCGTGACTTTATGAAACCACACTCGGATATTTCTGGGAGCATTGGCGTGTTGCTAGACGCTTACCAATGTTATTATATTATTTGGTACATGTCCAAGTGGGAGCTGTTGGATTATGTCCACGTAAAATAATATATGTCCGAAAAGTTTATTCGAGCCTACGGGGACGCACGCGTTAATACGTAAAACAATTAATAATAAATATATTAAATGTAATATATTTAAGTGATAAAGCTTAAACGAGCGTTAAATGTTAACAAGTATTTAACGGGAGTTATATTAGTCGTTAATAGTTAAAAGGAATGACTAATATGCAATTATGGAGAAAAAAGAAATTATGGGAATTATTTCCTTTTTCCCTTAGCCAATAATTTCCTAATCTCATGAGGAGGTGGAATTAATAAACTTGCAAGCCAAGTTATCTTGGCTATATAAGGAGGATTAGGGTGTTTAGTTTTCTCATAACTTGAAAAACTAAATCCCTAAATTCTCTTCTTCTCCCTCCCTTGTGCCGTGCGATCGAACCAAACACCCCTAGGGTTTTGGTTTTTGCGATCGAACCCAAACAACCCTTAAAGGGTTTTTCGTGTTGATTGATTCAAGAGTCGAAGGCGTTTGGTGGCTTTATCACTACAATACTAACATACTTAAATGTTTGCTAAGAACGTATTGTCTGTGTTGAAGTAGAGAGATCTTACTTTAGATCTTGGGTGGTTTTCGCGTGGTATTTATATTATACACACGCGTATATTCAAGATGATGTATTCGTTAATTGCTAATAGGTACGCGTTATTGATCTCTTTGTTAATTACATATTCTATACGTGTTTATGTTTTCTGCTGCGTACTCGTGATATATTTAATGGTTAAATAGATGTAAAAACCCAACATTCAGAACTAGGAGCCAATAGTCTCACCATAAGATTATGACAAAAGATTGACACTAATTATCAGTTAATAGCAGTTAGCATACTGACTATTTCACAAAGGATTTGTTATTAAAATGTTTTTTTAATAATAGGTAAAATGTTATGTATGATGATGTTTATATTGTTGAAATTTACTAATTTTGTAAAATTCTATGTACATGACTGATAATAAATCATTTGAACTCTAGGTGGACAGGAAGCTGGTCAAGCAGACGGTAATGGCATCAGTTTATGGTGCCACTTACATTAGTGCTAGAGATCAGATTAACAGGAGATTGCAAGAACACCATCATTAAACAGGTTAGCCGTTGTTTATAATCCATTAGTATTCATGATAATGCAACCACAATAGTTTTATATAATGGTTTCTTGACACATATGATATAGAAAGAGATGCATTTACATAAAGAGTTGGAACACGTTGTTGCTTTGAAAGAGCTTGAAGCAAAGAAGGCATCAAGCTACATGTAAGTTAGTTTTTATGGTTAGATTGATAATTTATTTTTGTCAAATACCGTTGAGATGTTGTAGGTTATCACATGAACTTTTGGTCACTAGCATGCCTGATTCTCGGGATTAATCTCTATTTATTTGAATCACTAATTTATTTACACTTATAAAGATCTCTATTTATTTTAAACACTAATTTATTTTGTTTTTTTGGATCTTTGTATTAGAGTTTTGGGTTTGTTTTGAGAAGATGAGTAAAGTGAATGATACTGAATGGGCCAAATAAAAAACATAGCTTATATTCCTTTAGTAGTTAGCACTAGCTAAAATTATAAATAAGTATCAATTAGCTGCTTTAGTTTTGCAGTTTTTTGGGAGTTTGGTTCGGTAGGTCTGCCCGTGTCTGCTTTAGTTTTTCAGTTATTTGGGTGTTTGGTTCAGCGCGTGTCTGCTATGGTTATTCTGTTATTTGGGAGTTTGTTTCTGTAGGTCTACTCTCTCTATTGGTTTTGCTCTTATACGGGTGTTCGGTCAGTGTCTATGCACCCTACTGCAATTCTTTGTTTGGTTTGTTTTTTTGCTGTCTTTTTTCTAATGGGTGGTTTGGAAGTTTTTGCTTGTGGGTCTGATTTGTAATATTTTGGCTGGCTTGGAGTTGCTATAATGGTTATTGTGTTCTAGTTCTTTTGTTGTTTTGTTTGTAATATATTTTATCCACTTCTATTGCTTACCTACAAAAACCTGTTAGATAAGATAATGTAGGATATTAAACAAGAATTTGGGTTATCTTGATTAAAGTATGAATAAGATCTATAATTTTTTTTTGAAAAGCAAGATATTATAAACAAAGCACCCCAAACCAGGGCCTAGCGAACCAAACTGTACAAACAAAACAAAGGGGCGAGACAGCCCATAACAAGCAACCACAACAGTACTAAAAACACATGTACAGTTATGAAAATAAATTGAAGGGCCTAGCCACCCAACAGCTCCAATCCAGCTTCACATTCGAACCAATAAAAGAACTGTAAATATCCCATTGTCTGCGTTCAACATGAACCTACTGATGTGTTTTCTAAATTTTCAGTAATGATATTGGAATTTCATTTTACACTTAAGTGTTTAATGATGCCACTAACTTCAGTAACTACCCATTTAGAGTAAAGTTTGATGCTACACATTTTTAGTATGTAGTTAGTTGTATATCTCATCACAGTATGTAAAAGACAATGCTATCACATTACCTGTATATTTAGAAATTGCAACAAAGAGCAATGTGTTGTCACTTCATTTCTTATTTATCATCTAGACCATAAAAATTCATTACTGAAAGTTTAAAACCACCTAGCTTTCTATAAAATTGATTATTTTCCAAACTTTGACTGGGAAACTTGTAGATTACTGGTTTTAATTATTGCAACAGTCTGGAAGTTGGATGATTTCTTTTAACTGTTTTGAATTTCGGATGGGTTTAGTAACGGTTCATTAAGTCTATCAACCAAATCAAAAATGAAGTGAATGCGTTTGCAAACAATTGCAACTTGCCCACTATAATTGCTAGCAGGAGATTGGAATTGTTAAGTTCTAAAATACAAGTACAATAATGATCTGGTATCATAGTGATATTGATTTACTTATATTTCAAACTTTTATAGCTGTTTGTGGCTGATCTTCGAGACAAGATGACTTTCATAATCATCTATGGTGCGGTTACATATATTAAGAAAACTAATAATCAAGAATCTACCTTTTCGTTGAGGATTGAAGATATAACCGGTGGTATTTGGGCCAAGTTACCTTTTTCCTATATTTACTTATGGTTTTAGTTTATAGTGTCATTAAAACTACGATTAGCGTTAGTCTAAGAAAACATATTTGCTTGATGCCTTATTTCAGGTTGTTGGAAAAAATAAGCATTGGTCACACAATATACATTGCTGGGTTGACATGCTCTATGGTAAAACACAAGAGGTGAGGGCGTACATAAAGCTATAATTGTTACTAAAATATTCATAAGCATCTTAGGAGTAAAACCAAGAACCGATGATGTCTATGCGAAATCCGAGCCTCTTTTTGTTTATCAAAAAGCTGTAATAATTATTTTCATCACAATGTAATCTTACTCACATTTTCAACACCCTTTGATCTCTATACCAAGTGTTTTCTTCACATTTTGTTTACTGATCTCACATTATAATGGAAACATTGACATTTTCGTATATATATTTGATTCCTTGCTTTAAAGCACGAGTTTATATGACTAAATACATTGCAAGGAACCTTTATTATTTAAAATCATTGACAACATACTTCCTCATTTTCATATGTTCCAGGCTATGTTGATATGGAGTATTTGAAGGCTAAAGTTGTGGATAAATACTTGCGATGATAGTCCTAATATTTCTATGATTGTTCTTGAGATCATTTTACACTAACTAGCATCACTTGTAGTTACTTTGACATTGTAAAAATTTATTAATGTACAACATTGTATAACTTGTAATGAGTTTTATCCAGAATATTAGTACTATTATGCCATTTAAATTGCATATCATATAAACTTGAAGTGTATAACATTTTAATTAAATGAACGAAAAAGAGTCAAATACTCAAATAGATTAAAAGCGTTGCAATAGATGTTGGAGAGTGTTGGACTTATATGGCATGTAACAACTTAAAGTGTTGCATTTGATAAATAAAAGTGTTGTTGTAAGTTGGTGTTTATATATGCATGTGTTGCATTCAAATACAAAATGTTGCTTTAGAGTAAAAAAATTGTTGCGTTTGAGTATAAGAAGTGTTGCACTTCAAGTGTTACATTTAATAAATTGAGGCAACATTCTTAAAAAGTGTTGCATTTTCTTTTCAAAATGTTGCTTTAGACCTAAGGCAACGTTGCCTAATGCATCACTTCAAGAAGTGTTGCATTAAACATAATGTAACACTTTTAGAGCATAATACAACCCTTTTTGAGTGTTGCCTTAGGTCCATTTTGTAGTAGTGGGTACTGAAGAAATTTAATTACTTTGATTGCACTCCAGTAAGTACTCCTATGGATACAAGTGAGAAGCTGATGCTCAATAAAGGTCAGGTTGTATCTCAACTTGAGTATTCCAGGGTGATTGGTTGCTTAATATATGCCATGACTTGTACAAGGCCTGACATTGCATTTGTTGTGGGTAAACTGAGCAAGTATACTAGTAATCCTGGTATTCAACACTGGCAAGCAATTCAACAGGTACTAAAGTACTTAAAGAAAACCATGGACTATAGATTGATGTATATTGATTATCCTTTAGTGTTAAAATGTTACACTGATGCAAGCTGGATTAGCAATACTGAAGACAATTCGTCTACCAGTGGCTGGGTATTCATACTTGGTGGTGGTGTAATTTCTTAGGCTTCTAAGAAGCAAACTTGTATCACTGGTTCAACAATGGAATATGAATTTGTGGCTCTAGTAGCTGCTGGTAAGGAA
Source organism: Tanacetum coccineum (assembly GCA_026074375.1). Taxonomy (NCBI): domain Eukaryota; kingdom Viridiplantae; phylum Streptophyta; class Magnoliopsida; order Asterales; family Asteraceae; genus Tanacetum; species Tanacetum coccineum. The sequence goes on along the minus strand of BQNB010056075.1, from coordinate 9,333 downwards.
GCTGAATGGTTGAAAATAAAAATCTTGCTTCTTGAGATTCTACTATGGGATAAACCTATAGCACCTATTTCTATCCGTTGTGATAGTGCTGCTACATTAGCAAAGGCTTATAGCCAGATGTACATTGGGAAGTCTGGACATACTACGTTTCAGAAAGCATAGCATGATTCCAAAGAGCTAATCACAATGTTTGGTGGTAATCTATAGAGTTTGTTGATGGGGAGGTCGCCAACAAACTTAGCTTAATCAATGACGAGAGACAAAGTCTAGAGACTTGTTATAAAGTCTCTGAAGGGATGAGAATTATAAGTCCAACAAAGTCGTTGAAAGCTAGACACCCAACTCCCTTGTAGAAACATTGGCAGCAGAGTTCCATGTGAAAGATAACATACCGAGGACTGAAGCAGCAGAGCACATGTGTTTACAAATCATCCCAATGATATGCTTGGAACCTGCTGATAAGGAGGATGAAGTTGTTGACTTCTTAATGGTTAATTTCTTTGAAAAAGTGCTTAGCATGAGCATGAATAAAGAGGAACCACCTATGTAAATGGTGAGGTTTTGCCGCCTCAGGGAGCATGGACTTTGGATCTTACAATATTTATGAATTGGATATGGACACATGGCTTGTATAGTGTCAAGAGCGTTGAAGTGTTTGAAAACTTTTGTGTATTTACCTTCAGGTACCCAAATGGGTTGAAGGGTTTAATTCTTATAACATCCTGATTCTCGAATATTTGAACATGTAATTACTAAGATGGAAATTCAATCCTCAAGAAATTTTCATTTATGCACTTGTTTGTTTAATGTTTATTTTTCATGCAAAGGAATTGTACTAATTTGGGGAGGATTGTTGGAAATTTAGTTTAATTGTAACCTGGTAATGGGGCTGGAGGTACGAAGAGTACACCCAAAGGTCACTGAACACCCTGACTCTAATAATGGTTAAAAGGAATTCATGTCGCTGATGAACTTCAGTAAGTTCACTCTTTAGTGAGTAACTCTGGACTGAAGGATATTCGTCAGTCTGGTGGCTTCAGCATAAGCTGAAGGATACCATCAGGGAGTAATCCATCAGAGGAAGTATCCTCAGTGGATTGAACCTTCATTGGGTATGCTCCTCAGTGGGCTAGCTGATGGTTCGGGGCACTAAATTAACAACATGTTGGAATGAATTCAATCACTTGTAACTACTTTGACCATTTCATATGGTAAGTTACAATCACATTTAATGGCCACGATAAATATGGTCATGTAACCACTAATTCCTGAAATCAAGGAGGCTAATTATGGATAAGATTATATCTCTTATAATCTCTCATAATTCTTTGACCAAGGGTTTGAGTACTCTCCTATAAATAGGAGATCATAACTGCATGAAGAACATACATAAAACCTAAACACTTTGATGCGCAAGGGTTCTTGATTGGTGCCTCAAACAAGAACATACATTTGGTCTTATCCCAAGTAGATATTCGTGATACCCAGGCAATAGGGTCGAATAGTTTACTTTGGAAAGTGATTACACGATTTCAAGTGATATCCGGTAACCATCTTTGGTACGTAGTTAGGTTATTGATTATCTTTACCTTGATCTGGGACACACAACCTCCAACATAACCTATAAAAATTACAAAGACAATTCCCTCCCTCCTTTTTCCTTCCTCGTCTTTTATGATTGAACAGCATATACCACAAACAAGTTAACAACATAACTCTAAATGGTTCTAGTCTAATATCCTAAAGCATAGACAATGAACAATTGAGCATCCGCAACGAAACAGCCTATTAAGACTTATGTCATGATACATCACATTTGTACTTCGTTTTTCATGTGGTTTATGCCACGAGTTTAGACACTCGATGTTTAATTTATCTGTCCTCTTTTTCTTTTCCAACATGTTTCTTTCTGTTAGCGTAATTGTTGGGATTTTCAAACGTGCGACACTGCATATGAGTAAGGAGTTGATCAACTTTCTTAACGACCCAGTATTCCAATGCAAGACTCATAGACATGACGATGAACTTCAACCATGTAGTGTGCGTTCAGTTAAAAGAAAACTATACTTGCACAAAAATGGGATATGTAAGGCGCGTTTAGTTGAAAGAATACACACTTGTTTTTTACAAAAGGTTTTATACAAAACAAAGAAAACAGAGATTGCGTTCAAATCAAAATTTTCCAATACATTCTTTACAAAACACAAAATATGCAGGGAAACTACAAAACATATTTTTTGTTATTTCTTTGTTTCCGTTGTAACTCATTCCTTTCTTCAAAATAGAAAACAATGTGACATGGACGTCTTTTCAACGTTTTGTGAAAAATTTAATCTCCTTTTTCTTTTTACAAAACTGAGAATAGAAAACTGTGAAATTTCTCTACAGCTAAACGCATTCTAGCATTACAGCTTAATGATAACATTAGTTAATCTGATTTTCTTTTAACTTTTGCCAAAATGATCCTCCATTTTGTGACATGTACTCGTGAAATACGTTATTGTGGCGAAGTTTTATTTTGGACGAGAAAAAAAGTAACTCCGTGAAAATGAAAGTGTTTACACGATAAATTCTCCACAAAATTCATTTGATGAATACCAAAGATCTTGTACATTTTGAGTACATGCATAGTGTCTTTTAAGTGACTTGTCTAATATTTGCTTATAAACCATAATGTTGTGGAAAGTGATATCAGATTAAAGCAAACAAGCAATTAAAATATAAAATACAATAAAAATGACATATGGATTTAACATGAAAAACCTCAATAAGATAAAAATCATGGACAAAAAACATATGTTTCACTATGATGAAAATTAAAAAATACACATAATTAATACTTATAATTACTAATGTAACAGTTTTAGTTCAGACAAAGATATGATTAGTTATTATTCTTTACCTAGTCATCTTGTGTGATTAACATTTTACTTAAACAAGTTTGAGATTAAAATATCGTGTGACGCTAATGTATTCATGTGAAAAGGCTCAAAAGACTAATGTGTCAAATATAAAGGCATCCGCAATGAGAGGTAATGAAAATGTTTATAAATTTTGAAGAGGTGTATAAATTATGTCACTACAGTGAGATGAGGTTTATGGTGACATGGAATGAAATAAGTCTAAATTTATCAGGGTTCTAAAAGGCACGTCATGACGCCGTTAAAGCCTCACAAAGACGCGAGGCGTGACCTCCACGCTACACAACAGACCAAGGCACAGGCTTAACGCGTGACGAGAGATAAGAAGTGAAAAAACGTGATAAAACGCGATAAGACATGATGCTTGAAGGCTTTTTTGAATTCAATTTCGATAAAAATCGTTTTTTTATAGAAATGAAAAATATTACGTACATACAAAGATAGTTTCTTGACTTTATTCTTTATGTATGACACTTTTTTGTAAACTCAATATATTTGATATATGATATAAATATATAAATCTATAAATATTTTCATATTTTGTGCCGCTTTAAGTCACGTTTTAAAACACCATGACTTGTCATGGCTCCTAAGGCGTGAATCTTGACTATGCCGTCACGTCACGCCTCACGCAATTTATAACTTGAAGTTTATAGACATTTTCATTTCAACCAAATACATGTAACTCATTTAATACCTTATCAATTCATAAAGTTTTAATAAGTTTAAGCATAATGATAATATGTTTATAAGATGAGAAATCAAAAAGAATATGACATGAAAATTATATAAACCTTTTTAAAAGGTTTACTATTGGAATTGCTCTAAGGAACAAATTACTCCCATTTTACCATTTATTTCAATACTGTTTTACAAATCGATATTAGAGCATTAGGTATGGTGGCATGCCAAAATACATTTTTCAGTGTCACCTCAGCGCCACGTCATTTTAACATACACATCCAAAACACTCATTCACTCGTAACATGCAAAATCCTTTCATTTGGGCCCCACCATACTCAATTAAAACACAACACTACACACAAAACAAATAAAATAAAGGAGAATCAAAAATTGGCGTACGCCATTTAATTCACATGCATTTGACATGAAAGAAAGGTGCAGTATAATAATATGCATTTAACATGCCAAATTGAGTGTCATGTCACTTTGGCGCGGTCCAAAGTGACCACACCGTATGCTCTTAAAGGCGATTAAGAGTGTATATGTAGTGATAGTGCAAAACTGCTAATAAAAGTATAAAACTATATAGAACACCCGTAAGTAATTAGATGCTAAAATTCCTTACAAGTATTAGAGCCACGTGAAAACTGATAAAAACGTTTCTTTACATATCTTCTCTACTTTGAAATATGTTGTGATGTTTGCGATAGTCAAATCTTTACAACTCCGTCAAAGCTGACTAAATTTATTTTGACTTTCTAATGGTTACATCCAAAACAAAAAAATGGCTATTATAGGCAAAGGAGGTTCATCTGCGCATATTCTGAGCTATTAAAAAAAGTAATCATTTTAAGATTAGTCGTCTCGCAGTGTCAAATCGAAATTTCAGATATACTAAAAAAAAGTTTATTATATTCATGAATAAAAAATAGAAATTAATTTTAATACTATTACTAAAAAAAATACTCACGTTTATCTTGAGCTTGCCTAATACTGAAAAAATGTTTTCTAAAGTTACAAAACTTGAAACTTTTTTTTATTTTTACCTTCTTTCAAATTATTTACCACAAACAAGATATCATGTTTCATAATAAGCAAATCAAAAACTACTTATAAAACCCAATTTAAAAACTACTTATAAAACGACACACATAAGTTAGGTAACTTTGAGACATTAAATCAAACATTATCCGTTCCGGTCTCCGATCTAAACCAAATCCTAACTTACAAATTTTCACGCTTTCATCACAAACCGATCATCGACCTTACCTTGACGTAGTCAAGATCATAGATACAGAAAAAGAATTGATTTACACACTCATGCTTTTATTGGTACACCCAGAATTACGAATTACATAGTTGTACATTATCTACTATCTGTTTTATCAGCTTGTATCTTTGAATATGCAAATCAAAATAAAAAATGTTCATCTATCTAAAAATTGACCTTTCTTGGAGAAGTAACTATGAAGGTGGCAAAAGGTTGGTGAAATGGACCCACAAAAATTCGTTGTATGGGGTTGGTGAGACTCAACAATAGGATGAAGTAGTTGGTGACCACAATGTACAACTTCACCCGAGTCACTTGCACATCTCCTTAACATTTGCAATCTATAAATTCAGACATACTTTAACCACTCAAATTGAACCACACCCATCTTTCTCTCTATTTCTCTCTAAAAACATCTAACCAATCAAAGGTATGTTTGATTCACTTCAAATGTTCCATCTAATCCTATTTCTATATTCTCATCTTAACTTTTGGCTAGATATAAGCATATTAGTCATTTTTTAAACCATGATGTATGTAGACCCATATAGTTTTGACATCTGGTGTGATCATTCGAATAAGTCTAAAACGCGCAAACCCTTTAGAGAACAAGCAAAACTTTAGTCACTTCAGGAATCTATTTGCTTATATGATCTGATAAGTAGTTTTTAAAATGCTTAAAGCGATGTCTGGGATTGCTTTGCTTATTGTACGTTTTAACTTTTCATAGAAAAGACCGGCAGTTTTGAGGTCTTTTAAAGGGTGTTTTGGGATTCCAATAGCAAACTGCTTTTTAACTTAAAAAAACTAGTTTAGCAGATAAATAGTATGAACTGTATCTTAAAACAATCTCAAACACCAATATCAGATTGCTTATGTTTATGCGACTATCTAATTATTTGCAAGTCAATTAAGTTGTGCTAAGACTTCCTTGTGTATTTTTCACAGAGATGGATACTTTTCTATTCACATCTGAATCGGTCAACGAAGGACACCCAGACAAGCTCTCGACCAATCACGGTCGACTAATCCTCAAAGGACCCAAGGTTAATGTCTAGAGCAAGACCCCGACAGTAAAGTAGCTTGTGAAACATGCACAAAGACTAACATGGTCATGGTCTTTGGTGAAATCACCACCAAAGCTAATGTAGACTATGAAAAGATTGTCCGTACTACTTGCAAGAACATCGGGTTTACATCTCCTGATGTCGGGCTCGATGCTGACAACTGTAAGGTTCTAGTCAACATTGAACAACAAAGTCCTGACATTGCTCAGGGTGTACACGGTCACTTGACCAAGAAGCCTGAGGAAATTGGTGCTGGTGATCAAGGTCATATGTTTGGTTATGCTACTGATGAAACACCTGAGCTTATGCCATTAACCCATGTCCTTGCAACTAAGCTTGGAGCTAAACTAACCGAGGTTAGAAAGAATGGAACTTGTGCGTGGCTTCGTCCCGATGGTAAGACCCAGGTCACTGTTGAGTACAGGAACGATAACGGTGCTATGGTTCCAATTAGAGTCCACACCGTCCTCATCTCAACCCAACATGACGAGACAGTTACTAACGACGAAATCGCAGCTGATCTTAAAAAACATGTGATCGAACCTGTAATCCCAGCTCAATATCTTGATGAAAAAACCATTTTTCATTTGAACCCTTCAGGTCGGTTTGTCATTGGTGGTCCTCATGGTGACGCCGGTTTGACTGGAAGGAAGATTATCATTGACACTTATGGTGGATGGGGGGCCCACGGTGGTGGTGCTTTTTCCGGAAAGGACCCAACTAAGGTGGACAGGAGTGGTGCTTATATTGTTAGGCAAGCGGCTAAGAGTATTGTAGCTTCGGGTCTTGCACGCAGGTGCATTGTCCAGGTTTCTTATGCTATAGGTGTGGCCGAGCCATTGTCTGTGTTTGTGGACACTTACAAAACTGGAACTATCCCAGATAAGGATATCCTTGTTTTGATAAAGGAGAACTTTGACTTTAGGCCTGGCATGATGTCTATTAATCTCGACTTGAAAAGAGGTGGTAAGTTTAGATATCAGAAGACTGCTGCTTATGGTCATTTTGGTCGTGACGATCCCGATTTCACATGGGAGACTGTCAAGGTTCTTAAGCCTAAGCTTGAACATACGTACTAGTACAGTGACACATTTGCCCCTTGGCATGCGGCTTTTCTTAATGTTGTGTTTCTTCCATACAATTTGTTGTCTTTTGTTATCATACATGTAGTATCTAAAGGAGTGTTGTACTACTGCTTTTGTTATGTACTTATGTATAACGGCTTTTGGCATAATAAACCAACGTATTTTTTCATTGGTCTCATTTTAGACATTGTACTATATATTTGTTCTACTTATCTAAGTCATTAGAAGTTTGTTCTGATCATTTTCAATATAAATTTTAACATTTAGAAATAAATACAACACTTCGTATATAAAAAACAGTTGCATACAGCGTTTCATATTTCTGGTTTTCTATAGCCTTTTGACATCAAAATGACTAAAACGCTCACAAAACCATCTTAGAGAATGCCTCGGAAGTACAAATCAACTTTAAAAACAAGTGTGACTAAAGTATATATATTTAGCACAATAGATGAGATTGTAATAGTGTAACAGTGTTTTTAGGAGTGTAACCAGCACCAAACATGGCGTCAACTCTTTCACCGTCTCCAGAGAAGTGAAAAGTAGGCGTGTATCGAATATATTAGGTTGTTTCAGGGCATTAGTCTATATCAGCATATATGAATGAAAGTTATGGGAACTTATGGCTTAATTTGTTAAACGAAGGGAAAATATCAGCAAAAACACGACACATGTAAAAAAACAAAAGACATTATTTAAGCATGATGGTGCCAGACTGTCAATCAAATCAGCACACCTTATGGACTAACCCTAAAAGCAAGCTTGATGAACAAACAAAGGTTATATTAAAACCATCGTTTAAGATGCGTTGAGTGGAATCAGATGATTGAGTGACCTTCTAGCTCGTACAGTAATCATAAGTGGTTCTTTATAGTTCTGGAAATAAATAACTCTAGGAAAATGATAGCCATAACTCTTAGCTAGGTCAAAAGTCGTTAACAAGGAACTCAGTTAGTTTTTGGAAAAATAGAAGCATTTTGGTCATGGTTAACAACCAAATTACCGCTACTTAATTATTCATCAAGTAAACAACTGAAGCTTCCTTACATACATTAGGGACTATCCGAAAGAACTACGTTTAGCATTTCTCTTTAACATTATATTTCGCAAACGTATAAAAAACAACAATCTGATAGCAGAACAAATACTCATATCATCAAAGGATCTCACCAAGTCAAAAAAGTTGATCGAAGAATACAAATTTGGAAAATATCGTAAGTGATCGCTATGCATCGTGTTGAATGGCACATATCTCTGGCAGTCTTTTAAGTGGCTATAACTAATCAAAGCAACAAGTGTCAGACATTAACACCTTAGGCAGTCACTTAAATGATCATAGTGAAAACTTATAGAACAAGGTTCCTAACCTTAACCTACACATCAAAAGTTCAAATCAAACTATCTCGAATCATTCCTGTACTTTTCCTAATCGAATGCTACTCGATCATATATTCCTATCCATCCTAGTGTTCAAAACAAGCACTTCAGAATTGCCATTGGGCAGCTACTTAGTTCAAGCTAAAACAAGTAATTAGACACAGCCAACAAAGTAACTATCTCGAAGGTGGCCTAGCTGTAAGGTGATCCCAAAGTCTCATAAAAGACCCCGGTTCAAACCTAGTCGGGAAGACTACTTCGGATGGTCAGGGAAAATTCCAAAAATGGCCACGGGAATACGGGTTAGACCGTGCACATCATAGCCAAAAAGGCTCAACTTTCTACGGATAGCCCGAATACGCATTCCTCTCAGTTTAGACACACATAGCAAAGCCAACTTTCATTGAAGCATTTCGAAGAACACTTTGTCTTCAAGTAAATAGACACAATTCAGTGAGGGATTTTATCGATTCACAATCCTAAATATAAAATAAACTTTCTAGTAAAAAAATAGTAGTAGATGACATACCAACCCAAAGTTAATGACAGCCTGCAATAAAAGAACCAAATTATAAATAATAAAAATAATACTTAATTAAATAAAATTTGATTTTAGAAAAAAATAGATGTAAAGATACGTAAAATAACCAAAGGCTTTTGGCCCATATATGAGTGACTCGTCAATCAGTTCAAAGGTTGTGGCTTCAAGTCTCGTTGAGGACATATGTTAGATAGGTGGTGTAAATTGTAAACATTTTCGGTTACAAAAAACAAAAGTAGAATCGCAATAATCTGTTTAACAAAACTGATGCTAATAAGTTAGTTGACTTCATGCAACAAATCATAAAATCGGAAATGATAAATAGCTAAAACCAACCATATATCGAACCAAATACTCTCAATTTTGTTCCCCAGCCGAAACCAACTTC
>BQNB010056074.1:0-38817 GCA_026074375.1 Tanacetum coccineum | reverse complement strand
ATACGTTTTACACACACACTCGCACTATCACAAGGAATATAATACACGTCAGGTTTTACACAATCATAAACGTAATGTGACATGTGCATAATAATTAAAAAGATCACCATCCACAGCGAAATATACAACTGAAAGTGAAATCAACAATGACAGAAATAAATCAACATTCATACATAACAACATCAATAATCATACATGGTGGTCCTGATTACAACTTGTTCAGTACAATGAGATACAAAAATTGAAAATATGGACCTAAGGCGGTGTTAGCTGGGGATCACCCATAATACTTAACACGCCATACAATGATAGCTAAAAAGATAAAACAAAAGTCCTTACAGCCTATTAGCTGGGAGTAACCCATAAAACTTAATAGGCTATACAGGATAGCTACAAATGATGCATGACTAACTGCTGCTGCCAGCCTCAGCTGGTCCATCCTGGGGCTCTGGGTCTCTAGCCTCTAGTGTCGCAATACGTCCAAGCGCTGTAGTCAACTGAGTCTGAAGTGATGTGGTCTGAGTAATCAACGTGGCAACCTGTGCCTCCAGTGTCCTAACATGTGCCTCTATGGCTGCACTCCTCTCCTCAGAACTAGTCCATGCTATACGAGCATATATAGCCTCTCTATCTATAGCCAAAGCTGTGCGGCGGTGTTGTAGTCTCTCTCTGTATAGTGTGTTGACTAGGGCTCCCAAGTAAGCCCGGTCATCATGTGCCTCCTCAAATCGTACCTCGAACTCCTCAGTCCTCTGTCTAACAGTAGTATCAAGCTCTGTCACTCTCTGGTCGACCCCCTCTAAGGTGGTCGGTGCTATCTCCATCATGGCCTCAACAATCTCATCCCAAGTGTCAATCGCTGGGGTAGGCCCTGGCTGTCTCGCGGCACCAGCCGCCGAACTCTCCCCGATCTCGTATCCGGGAGCGGGAGTAGTAAGACAAGCTCTCTTCCGAGGCGGCATCTCAGCCTCGGGAATATCAGTCCTGGGGGAAGTAGGTGGAAGTGATAAGGGTGGTGATGCATCTGCAGCTCTCATCCGAATCCCGGCTGCCCTATAGCCTAATGGTGCCCCTGCATCAGTAGGGCTAGTAGTGAGTGGTGATGGTAAGGGTAATGGTGAAGATACAACAGGTAGTGGTGGTGTAGGTGCGGCAGCATGCTCAGCAATGCGTGCCTCCATGGATGCCGACATCGGTGGCTCAGGTCTGACACTCTTCCGTGCCCTACGGAGACGTGTCTGGGCAAAGGGGATCCTGATCTGAGGTGGTCTAGGTGTGGGTGCAGACTCATCAGTCTCAAATGCCTCTGTATCCCCAGCTGAGGGAACAGGGTCAACAATAGGTATAGCAGAAGAGTCGGCCGGAGCTAGGTGCTTTTCCTCCTCCTCGTCATCCTCCTCGTCCTCGAAAGGCTCCTCATCGTCATCATCAGCATCATCATCATCAGTGTCCTCATCGGAGGGCTCATCATCTCCATCCCCTCCGTCAGCAGGGTAGTCAGCATGCTCCCTCTCGGAGTCCTCCTCTGGGTCCTCCTCTGGATCAGAATCAGGTACATAGCCTGGTGATAGGGCTACGAGTGAAGCATCAGCGGGTAGAGGCTGGTCCTCCATGGGTGCCTCATCCTCCGAAGGTACTAAGTACTCGGGGTACTCAGGCTCAGGTACAAATGGTATCTCAATGGGTGATGGTGGGTGCTCAGGACCGGGCACGTAATTAGGGGATGCTGGGTGCTCAGGTCCAGGCACATAGTTAAGGGATGGTGGGTCTACTGGCTGCATGGGAAGTCCATCGTATCCTAATATGATGACTCGTGGTACACCTCCATCGGATATCTCCTCACCGGCTACCCAAAAGACTCTCCCTGGTTCAGAGTCAGTGTACACAGAGGTATAGGTGACAGCGGATGATGCAGAAGACATGACTGCAGGAAGATAAATAAACCTATATAAGCATATTATATAAGACCATTATAGTATATATGTAGTATAATATAAACATGTATGCATGTCATGGAACATATAGCGTAACCAACTAATGCAACTCAATAATGTATGTGTCCCGTGAAAAACTTTTGTATGATGCAATGTTTGAAAATGGTTATAGTCCAAGTTAAAAAGGGTTATTGTCCAAGTAAGGAAATTTGACCTAGATCTCTATAACTTTGGGCTCTGATACCTATCTGTAACACCCTCAAAATGGTCGCAGCGGAATGAAGGTCAGAGAGTGGTACTTCATAGATCAACAAACAAAGATATAAGACACGATCCTCCTTTATGAGTCGTTAAAATGTACTTTGAATTAAATAAACTTGTTCGATTAAAAAGCCTTGAAGCTTTCATTTGTTTCACCACGAGATGTAAAGTTTTTAGTACATAAAAAAATACTCCAAACTGTAATGCATTATATCTCCATGCAATTTGATTCCTAAATTATTGACCCCCAATGTATACTTGTTCTTGTACCTTATTGGTCCTGAGAAAGACATGCTTTAAAACGTCAACTAAAGTTGGTTGATTTAACAGGTTTAGTAAATGTATAAGAGTAGGTCCGCCTAAAGATTTCAAATTGAATGATAAGTACGAATAACAATATCACGATAGTAATTACGATTGTGCACTAAGGTCATGGACACCAAAGCTCCAAAATCTATGTATGCAATTTAAATGCATTTGAGGGCCCGTGTAGATGTCAAAACCGCAACATCTAAACTGGGTTTCGACATGAATACATTGTTGTTTCAGTAAATTCGAAACTGGTGAGAGCTACTTCACTCGAACGGGGATGTCAATCCCAAATAGATTCCATTCTTAACTTTCGCGCTAACTAACTGCAATTGAACAGTTATGATAGTGGGGAAATAGTGGGTTTAGCTACGTAGGCCAACTCGTAAAATTGTTTAAAAGATACTTGCGTTCTTAAGGTTTTAAAACATGCATGTTTCTACCCCAACGTTGTAAAACAATATAATTGAATAAAAGCGGGGAATGAAACTCACGTAGTGAATGATGTTGTTTATCTATTTCTTTTATTAAATCACGTAGTTCTCGGCAATCCGATGCAAACTAATTAATTATAGGTCGTATGAGCATAATGTATTTTATATAAATAAAATACCACATGTTATATAGTCACACCACCACCTAGTAGCTTTTGATTAAATTATAAAAGTTGAATTAATAATTAAAATGTACTTTGTTAAATAAAAGTATAGGTAATTGTATCCGTAAAAAAAAATATCATTTTTGTTTACTGGGGTATTATTTGTTAAAAATATATGATTTAATATTTTTATTGATTATGTATTAATATCATATTATTAATTTAATTGTTTTTATAAAATAATATATTAAGTAAAAAAAATAGATGCACAAGGGTTTTTGATTTAAACTTGTATCTTTATCGTTTTAGCTTCGTTTTACGAGTTTCTTATGTCTACGGTTTCGTATTAAGAAAATCTATCGAAATATTATAGTTATTATATGGTTAAATACTGTTATGAACAGTAACAGTAGGTAAAAGTTTATAAAAATACTTTTTTACTTTAAATTATTGACATTCGTATTTTAATTGTATCTCAATTGTTTCAATTCGGTTTTTAGTGATTCCTATGTCCACGTATTCGTAATTAAAACCTCTATTTAGGAAAATTATTCTCCAAAAGTTTACTGTCGTGAACAGTAACTTATTTTTATAAATTTACTTTTATAAAAATACTTTTAACTTAAACATGTAAATAATGTATCATCTTCATTTTAAATCCGTTTTTTCGAGTTTCTTACATGTTTGGATTCGTCATGAAAAGTAATACCTTTATAAAATATCCCACTTAGTAGATCAGATCTGAAACAGTGAACATTTTTATAAAATAACTTTTATAAAAATACTTTTATACATTTAATTATTGTAAACTTAAAAGTGTCATATCTTTTTTGTTATAGCTCGGTTTTTCAAGTTTCTTATATGCTTACGATCCTTGTTATTAGTATTAATTAAATAAAATATAAATTATATGTGTTATAATTCGAATTCAAACAGTAGACTATAAAATTAATTAGGGTTTTGTGATTAATAAAACAAGTTTTATAATTCTTTTTATTTAGAGACTTTGCACCATTCATTCACCAAGTGTTATACCATATTTCTCACATATATTAAGTCTTTATAAATATCCACAATACTTTTCCAAATGAAATCCATGTCCTCATGATATTTTTATACATAACTTATAAATAAACCTTCCACACATTTTAATTTGTAAACTATCTATATAAATTATTTAATGTTCATACCAAGTGTGTACCTTTATTTTGAACAGTATTTCACCTTGTACACAAATAAATTCGAATTATATAGGTCTTGAAATACTTTATAAACCATAAAAATGATTCTAGGTACACATAAGATAATAAATGAATGAAAATAAATAAAAATTACTTTACATATGTCTTTTTATAGTAGATGAGTAGAATGATAAACACAAGATAAAAGTCCTAGCAAGACTTCCAAATCCAAAACCCTAATCAAGAAAAACTTAAATATGTTTTCTTGATTAATGCTTGTTAAACCTAAATCCAAGCTTACAATACCCTTGAGTAACCTTAGATGATCTTAAAATGAACACTAGAGTACTTGGAATGCTTTAGAACTAAAAGAATTGAGCCCTAGTTGTTATTATTGTTAGCCGAGGGTTTTGGCTTATTTGAGGGAGTATGGGAGTGTCCTTTCCTGTAATTGGGAAAGTGTATAAGTAGTTACTTAGACTTTCTTACTTATAGGAGCTTGGCAAGACCTAATACAACTTAACTATTACCACTGCGGGTGATAGTGGATGTAAGGGTACATTGCAAAAGAGCTCTCCTCGTCCCAAGACCAACCCACGGCTGAAATGGGGGTGTAGGGTACCATGACAAGCCAATTTATGGAAACATGGGATATGTGTGTACCATATTGGGGGGTTCAGAAACTCAAATTAGGTTTGAGGCTGCATCTAAATAGTCCAATGATCCACCTCTCTCTAGAGTTAACACACTTGGAAGTGGGGAGGACATCATAAAACTAATGGAATTGAGGGAACATTGTACAAAACAGTCTGAATTAGTAAGAAAAATAAAAGAGAGATAGAGTGAGCTAAAAAATAGAAAGAGAGCTATGTGATAAAAACAAAAATAGTGAATTGGTGAGAAAGAGAAATGAGAGACGTAGGGAGATTAAAAACAAAAAGAGAGCTTGTGAGAATCACAATTGATGATGGAAATGCTTTTTGGAAAGAAATTGGGGATACTGATGTTGTGTTGGTTAAGTTATTGTGCTCAACTTAAAAGACTTAATGCTATGCTAAGCTTATGTTAATTTATTAGGCTTAATTTATGCTGCACGTATTAGTTTTACTGCTCTAGGCATACCATCATACTGTTAGCAGAAGTTAATGGCATACCAGATCATAACTTACTACTGCTGGGTTAGTTAATACTGTTAGGCTTAACTTAATGCTGTCGGTTCAAGTTAATGTTGTTGAGGGTGATTTCATAAATACTTTGATTAAAGGTTCTAATAACTTATTCCATCGATTTTATACCTTGATATACTCTTTAATCATAAACCCTAACTCAATTTTATCATTTAATCATCAAACCCATCACAATTTGTCGACCCCAAGTATTGTCTGCAAACTCAAAATTTGGTTACGTTTTGGAGAACCCGAAGAAAGTAGTGGTCTTAAGGAGACTTATTGATTTCCTGAATGAAAAGTTATGTCAATATGAGTGAACAGTTAATCCAACCATTTATATACCTGTATTGAACAGTTTAGGGCATTTCTGCCAAGGCTATATCGTTAATGGGGAAACAACAAATACAAGCCCTAGTAGACAATAAGAAGTAATCATCACTGAGACTAGTTTAAGATGTGATTTAAGCTAGTTGATGCTGACGGAATAGAATTGTCTACCCTATGCTTTATTTTTGCAAACTAGAAAGAATAGGGTATAAAAACATTTACTCATAAAGCTTACTTTCTTTAAAGCCTTAGTGCGTAAGACTACAACCCTAGAATTAAATTTTGTAGCTCTTATGGCATCTGCTATGATATGCTAGCCTACAAACAAAACATTTCAACTTTTCCAAGTACATTTTGACAATTAATGAAGATTTGGAGGGTTGGGGTTAAATTTCTCTTGGACCAAGGTTTGTGCAAGTCTTCTGGACAAACAAGTTGAGGGGTTGACCAGACATAAAGGGGTTATGTTTTCACTTCCCCACACAAGAAGGTGTTTGCTAACATGATGAGACCATGCAAGCTTTTTCTGGAAGAGTTTTCAATACTATTCTCCATAGATGGTCTTTAAGCTATAGAAAGACATGGATGCAGATTTAGATACTTTACTGATTCCATTCACACCCATTATTTCTTAACCCTATCATCATCTATACCTTAAAAGAAGAATCAAGGAGGAATTAAAGGAAGAAAGTGGTCTACAGAGGCATGTCACGGATGATGGTCAGGTTCTACCCCTTCTTATGATCAACCTCAAAGTGGTGAGGATGGTATGCAACTTTCTGAATTGATGAATTTATGTACCACCCTATAAGAGAAAGTTCTTGATTTAGAGAAAGTCAAGACTGCTCAAGCAAAGGAGATTACTAGTTTAAAGAAGAGAGTCAAGCAGTTGGAAAAGAGAAGGAAGGTAATAGACCTTCAGGGCTAAGAAGGTTAAGGAATGGTTGGTTCAACTTAGCAGAAGGTAGATGGTAGAATCCTACTATTAATGCCAGTGCGGTGCTAAGGAGGTTGCATCTAAATTAGGGTGGGAAGATTAAGACTTGATGCTGAGGCAGAAGTGACTTTGTGGGATTGAGGGACTTACGAGGTATGAATAATGACAACCTTGTTTGATTCATGTGTGTTGGAAGAGCAGGAAATTTGCGTTTGAAAGGTGGTTGAAGAGTCCTGTAGTTAGTTGTTGCTCAACACAAAGTCATTCATTTAGTGCTGCTGAAGTAGTTACTACTGCCAGTGCCAGTGTTGAAATTCCAGATGAATTAACTCTTGCTTAAACTTTGATTGAAATCAAAACTACAAAACCCAAGCCTGTTACAACTGCTGCTACAATAGTTACATCTGTTAGACCAAGGGCTAAGGGAATTATTATTTCATTGATCAGGAGAACAAAGTAATCTGCATCTATCAAAAGCATTTTCTTCTCACAATCACAAGTCCACAAGTAAAAGATAAAGGCAAAGGAAAAAATTGGTTTTTTTTTAAAGCCTAAAGATGCAATAAAGAGAAGATCAGGTTGTTGAAGAAAGAAATGGCTAGAAATCTTGAAGCTTAGTTGCAAGCTGGACTTATTGAAGAAGAAAGGCTTGCAAGGCAAAAGGAAGAAGAAGCCAACATAGTTTTGATTAAATCATGGGATAACACACAAGCTATGATGGAGGCAGACTTTGAATTAGCTCAGAGGCTACAAGCAAAAGAACAGGGAGAGATAACCATTGAGGAAAGATCAAGATTGTTTATAGAGCTGAATAGAAAAAAGAAGCATTTTGCAAAGCTTAGAGCTGAAGAGATAAGAAGAAAGCCACCTACCAAAGCTCAAAAGAGAAATTAAATGTCCACCTATTTGAAAAATATGGATGGATTCAAACATAGTCAGTTGAAGAGCAAAAGCTATAATGAAATCCAGAAGTTGTTTGATAAGGAGATGAAAAGAGTAAATACTTTTGTGGACATGAATTCAGAAGTAGTGAAAGGTAGTGAGACAAGAACAAAGGAAAGTTCTAAAAGAGCAGGGGATGAACTTGAGTCTGATAAGTCAAAGAAGCAAAAGATAGATGAGCATGTAGAAGCTAAAAAAGATGATGATCTAGAGAAGGAAGAAATGAAAAAACATATAGAGATAGTTCCAGATGAAGGGGAAATAGCAATTGATGCTATACCTCTAGCTACAAAACCTCCAATGATTGTTGATTATAAGATTGTTAAAGAAGGACATAAAGGATTCTATCACTTGATAAGTGCTGATGGAAGTTCAAAAAGATATTCATCAATGATTAGGATGCTTCAGGGTATTGACAAATAGGACTTAGAAACTCTTTGGAAGTTGGTCAAAGAAAAGCATGGAATAAACAGGCCAGTTGATGAATATGAAAGAGTGTTATGGGGAGATTTGAAAGTAATGTTTGAACCTGACATTAAAAGTGATGTATGGAGAAATCTACAAGGGTACAAACTGACTGTTTGGAAGCTGTTTGATAATTATGGAGTGCACTTTGTAAGATTTAGAAATTTACATATCTTTATGTTGGTTGAGAAAACATATCCCCTTACACCAATAACAATCTCAAACATGCTGAACAAGAAGCTTCAAGCTGATCATTGGAATGAGATGTGTTATCAACTACTAAAGCTCATGACAAAGCAAGAAAAGGGTCAATGAAGTGTGTGAATGCATCCTCCTAGTGATAGTGAAGACTTTTAATGAACTTGAAGATTCTAGAAGTGAACATCAAGTTTTAGGGGAGGATTGTTAGTTTAAAAGAGGTTTTTCGAAATCAATAAATCTCAAAGGTTGTGCCACGTATACCTCTTCATTGATAAAATCTTTCAGGAATACACTTTTTACATCCATTTAGAATAGTTTAAAATCTAAAGCACAAGCATAAGCTAATAATATCCTAATAGACTCAAGTCTAGCAACTAGAGCATAAGTTTCATCATAATTGATGCCCTCTTATTGATTGTAGCCTTGAGCAACTAACCTACCCTTATTTCAAGAAACAACACAATTCTCGTCTAACTTATTTCTAAATACCCACTAAGTTCCTATGATTGTCATATTCCTAGGTTGTGGAACTAACTCTCAAACGTCATTAGCAACGAGTTGATTTAATTTTTCTTGCATGGCGACTATCCAACTTTTATCTCCTAACGCTTCATTCACATTCTTAGGTTCTATAGTTAATATAAAACAAAATAAGTTACTTTGGTTTTAGGCTTGTGACCTAAGGGTTCTTTGGTTAAGGTTACCTATGACATTTTCTAATGGATGGTTCCTAGATTCCTTAATGTTGACAATTTCATCAATCTCTAAAGTTTCATCCACAATGTTGTTTTCTAGGTTTTTCTTTTCGGTGACCTTAATTGCTTCTTCTTTATCTAAGTCATCATCCACCAAGGGTGATGTCTTATAAGGTGGAGGAGTTTCATCGAATGTCACGTTAAGTGATTCTTTGACTTTCCTAGTGTGTTTGTTTAGGATGATGTAGGCTTTACTATTTTGAGAATAACCTAAAAAGACACCTTCATGTGACTTTGGGTCAAACTTGGTAAGGTAGTCTTTGGTGTTTAAAATAAAGCACTTGCTTCCAAACACTCTAAAACAATCTAACGTAGGTTTCCTACCTCTTAAGAGTTTGTAAGGTGTTTTTCCTAGTATGGCTCTAATGAGGATTCGGTTGAGAATGTATGTTGAAGTATCTTCGGCTTTACACCAAAACTTTTATGGTAACGATTGCTCGTTTAACATAGTCTTACACATTTCTTGAAGTGTCCTATTTTTCCTTTTGAACACGCTATTTTATTGAGGAGTGCGTAGAGCCGAGAAGTTTTGTGTAATACCATTGGCATTACAAAACTCTCCAAATTGAACCTCATTGTCAAATTCTCTACCGTGGTCGGTTCTTATTGACACTATTGAACAACCTAATTGGTTTTGGATTTTCCTACTAAATATTTCGAATTGATCGAAAGCTTCTTTTTTATCCTTATGGAATCTAGTCCAAGTATACCTAGAGTAGTCATCTACTATGACTAGGGTGTAATGTTTATCCCTCCGTAACTCCGTACGGCGGATGGACGAAGAGATCCAAATGAGGATGTTCAAATCTAAGCATCTATCTTATGAGACAAATTCTTAGCTTTGGTGACTAGTGTGAGCTTGTTTTCCCCCCATTTTACAAGCATACACAAAATGTGATCAAACATAAGCTTAGGTTAAGGTTTCTAACTAATTCCTTAGAGGCCAACGATTGAATGAGACGCATATTTGCGTGTCCTAATCTCCTATGCCACAAGGTGGAATTTTCATCAATCGTTGTTAGACAAATTTGATCCTTTGGCTTATTTCCTAATTTCATCACATATAAGCCTTTCTTCCTAATACCTCTACCTATGACTTTACCGTCCTTAGTGATTTCACTATCATGTTCAGAGAAAGTTACTCTACACTTATTGTCACATATTTGTCCTATACTTAGCAAATTAAATCCTAAGTTATCAACATGTTCTACATTATCTATTTTGAGAGAGTCATTAGAAATCGTACCTTTGCCAATGATGTTACCGCGAAGATTACTACCAAAAATGACGTTACCTCCATTGTATGCCTTGTAAGTGGAGAAGAGCTTTCGGTTGCCCGTCATATGTTTAGAGCATCCGCTATCCTTGATCCATTCGTCGGGCTCCAAGTCGACTCCAAGGCATATCTATTTATATAAGACAATAACTCAAACATTTGGTCCCCAATATCTCATGGGTCCAAAGTTGTTAGTGCCAAACATCCCTTGCATTTGATGCAATTGGTTGGGATGTGAGAATGGAAGACACATTTCCCATGGCATGTAACTTTGACGTGGAAAGTTGTTCCAAGTTACGGGAAAGCCATGAGGTTGGTTTTGTCGACCAACATGTCTTCTTGGTTGCGGTGTTTTAGAACGAGGATAATTATTATTAACTTTTCTAGGAGGTGGAGTTTTTGACCTAAAGTTTGGTTTCGAAAATCCAACTCCGGGTTTTGACAATGGCTTATAGAATTGTTTAACTTCATTGTCACTAGCAACGGGAACTTTGGCTTTGTTTACAATTATGTGTTTTGGTCTAGGACCCAAAATGGATTTTTGAAAAGACACAGTTTTCTCAGATCCAGGCGTTGCTGGTGGCGGTCCCATAATTATTTTGGGGGCCGCCTGGTCATTTAGGGGGCCGCCCATATTTATGGGACCTCCATCAGAATACGCCTTTTTCTGAGCTTTCACAAATTTTATTTCCTTAGTTCCACTAGATGATGCTTCAAATGAATTAAACCCTAAACCTAATTTATCACCGGAGGGTTTTTGATTACTTAACATTTCATTTAAGCAATGTGTACTCTTTTCAAATTTGTTTAATCTAGTGGATTCTTCTTTGAGCTTTTCATTCTCAATTTTAAGTGCATGACACTTTGCACAATCGAGATCAACTCCCTTGTTTTTCTCGAGTATGGACAATTTATCTTTTAATTTTCTAAGCTCATTTTCTAGACTATTTCTAGTAGCTTTTAACCTTTTGTTCTTAGTGATTATCTTTAGACTCATTTTGCATAATTTATCATATTCATTGTCTAAAGCTAAATCATCAATTGATGAATTTTCATCACTAAAGTAGGAGGATTCGAAACATACCTCACTTGATGCATGAGCTACAAGACACATTTCATCTTTGACCTTCTCATCATCTTCTTCACCGCTATCGCTCCAAGAGCCTCCGACAAAAGCTCTTTGGTTCTTATCTTTCGGTGGTTTTGGACATTCTCTAATAAGATGATTCAGATCGCCGCATCTAAAGCATTTTCTATCACTTTTACCGTTCTTGTCATCACGGCTTCTTTGGAACGTCTTTTTGTCGTTCCGAGGTTGCCTCACGAATCTACCTCTTCTTTTAAAGAACTTCTTGAAGTCTTTTACCGCCATGGCGCATTCTTCATCTTCACTACCGGAAGTCAAACACTGAGGTTCCCGATAAGTTCATCAAGAGATAGTGACGTTAAGTCTTTCGACTCTTTAATTGCCATGACCTTTGCTCTCCATTTAGGATGTAGAGCCCTAAGAAACTTTTTTACTTAGTTCTTACTAGAATAACCTTCATCAAGAGCTTTAAGACTAGTAATAATAGTATTAAATCTAGCAAAAGCACTATCTATAGATTCGTCTTTGGAAATGATGAATTGTTCATATTGTTAAATCAAAAGGTCGATCTTATTATCTTTGACTTGGCTATTACCTTGATGGGTGATTAACAAAGTTTTCCAAATTTCTTTTGTCGTGCTACACATGAAAATTCTTTCATATTATTTTCTTGGCAAAGCATTGTAAATAATCATTTTGCCTTCATTATTTTTCGCAAGTCTCTTTTTGAGATCATTGGTTTGTTTTTCAAAAGGGATAACCTCATCAAATTTGGTTTCTGAATTTTGTACAATAGGTTGAAAATCACCATTGGTAATAACATGCCAAATATCTAGATCTTTTCATTTAACATATGTCTCGAATCTATTTTTCCAATAAATAAAACTATCGCTTTCAAGATCGATCCAAGCTTTAAAATACAATATATTTTAAAAATCTTAAGTGACCTTGCTCCTGATACCAATTGTGAAAATTAGAAGGGGGGGTGAATAGTTTACACATTTGTTTTACGTTTTAAAAGTTTACTTTCAAAAATCTATAGATCCGAGTTATATGTTCAATCAAATCACAATATGAACAAACAATAACTATCTAAACTATAACAAGATAATAACAATAATAATGTAAAGAGATAAGGAAAGAAACAACCAAACCAAAACACCAAGATTTTATAGTGGTTCGGCTACGAAGCACCTCTTCACCCTACTCCACTCTCCGAGTATCCGATTCGAGATTTCACTATGTCAACAAGCTCCCTTTAGGCGGAGAAAACCGTTTACACGTCGCTTGCGTTATTTTTCGACACTAAGCTAAATGTCGAGTCCTAATCTTAGCTAGAACCAATCTACCACTTCATAAGATACACACTCACAAGATCTACACTATCGGATCTACACAATATCCGAATCACACAAGTACACAATATAAATACAATAGAGGTTTGACACTTAGAAGAAAATAGGAGAGATCACTAATTAACACTTTGTTTCTTGACGAATATGAGTGTTCTTCTCTTGCACTTGAATGAGAGGGAAGAGATGAAAAGAAGAGATTAGATCAAATAATACACACTCACGAAGATCTCACAATATCGGATTACACAATATCCGGAATCACATAAATACACAAGATAATACTATAGATGGTTGTCGGTACTTAGGAAGAAAAAGAGGACGAAGAGATCACTAATAACACCTGTTTCTTGATGTAATACGGTGTTCTTTCTTGCACTATGAATGTGAGAAGGATTAGATCTCTGAAAAATGATCTAAGTATGTTAGTGTCAAGAGTTTTAGTGAGAGAAAGAAGGTTTAGAGAGAGAAGAATAGAATGAAAATTTCGCTTTTTTGCAAAAAAGAATAATTTTCTCTGCTGGTATAGAGCAGTATTTATGGGCAGTGAATCCAACGGCATCTGGTGGCGTGCGTCCGGCGGTTCCCTTATTTATAAAGGGGCAGGCCACCTAGACTCGCCCACTCCTTTTTTGAACTCGTGTTACTTTTTGTGGTGAAGGTGTGTATTGTTATGGAACTTCATTTTAGGAGGGTAGAATTTGAATTTCAAATTTTAAGTTTTTAATAAAACTTTTCTTTTAATTAGAAAATATTTTGTAAATGTATTTTGAGAAAATACTTTTGTAGAATTAAAAGTGAGGATTAAAAGAAAAATATTTTCTTGATCATTAATCATGCTTAATTAATTTGTTTGTTCATACCTTAAGTGATCACTAATCTTAGAAATGAAATTTTACATTTGATAATTTGTAAACGTTTATTTTGATTGTAAACATTTTTACATTTTGTTATTATCAAAACGTTGAGAGGTCGAAAAATATAAATAACATTTTTAGACATTATTTGTATTAACAGCTTCTTTTGTAAGTTTTGGAAAATAAAGTGACCCAAGAAAAAAACTCAACAAAAGACTTGAGATAAGCTGATATACACAGATTCAAACAACAAAAAACAAGAACCAATCCGTGACTTTTTAAGACTAAATAAGCCACGAACATAAGCTTTTATAAGCTAAAAATAAACTGAAATCACCATACGAACACACGAATACAAAATCTGTTATAGATTCAAGACCAACGGACCAAAATAATCGTGCCGACCCAAGAATGTAACCATGGCTCGTGATACCAATTGACATATATAAAGAATCATAGATCCAGTGGTCAGGGATACTCAAACCATGTAATAGCCATGTTTAGAGATAGAGAGTAGAGAGAGAAACAAATGTGTGTGTTATTGTATGGAAAATGGAAATGATTCAAGAGTCTCACCCTCCATGGAAGCAATGGAGGGGTATTTATACCACCATCTAATACATAAGTATGCTTACGTATGGTGGTATGCTTAACTATGGTAATTCCGTAATGTCGTTACATAAAACAAAATCCTAACATGAACCAGTCCCCCTCGCAATAGGAACAATAGGGAAGTTCATCTAGATTATCTCAAAAATCTTAAAGAAAGTGTAGTAACACTTCGTGAGATAGTAGAAGAAGATAGGATTGAAAAACCATTATACAATGCGCTTAAGAATGCTTGCTTTTACACTAAGAGATCTCAGGAATTATTAGAATATGTGATTGGCACTTGTCTGAAGGAATTCAATAAAAGAGATAAAAAGGCTGCTACTACCCCTTTGAATAGGAAAAAGCAAGTTACTTTTAAGGAACCATGCGATACTTCAAATAATAACACACAAACACATGTTGAGCAACAAAAAGTGCAAAATACTAATGTGCATGTGATTCCTTCTATAGGAGTAAACAGTTCTACTGAAGCTAGCGGGTCAAAGCCTAGGAGCAATACAAAGAACAATAGGATCTTGCCAGCTAAAAGTGACAACAAGAAGAAAGTAGAAGCTCACCCTAGGAACAATAAGTCTAAGTTAAAACAAGAGAATCATGTTAATTCTAGTATTAGCTCTAAGCGTACTGTAATTAATTCGAATTCTAAATATGCGTGCAAGACATGTAACAAATGCTTAATTTATGCTAATCATGATAAGTGTGTTGTGAAATATTTGAAGTCTATAAATGCCCCCTGTTAAAAATGTTTTGAGCAAAGTTAAGCAAGTTTGGAAAGCAACAGAGAAACTATTTGCTAATGTTAGTTATCAGTAGAAGCCCACTGGAAGGAAATTCACTTTAGGAGAACAGTGCCCTTTAACTAGGTTTACTAAATCTAAAGTGGCACCTTTAAAGCAACCTAAACACGTTAGTTCTAGTGAAATTATGATCATTAAGAGATTTAGAAACACTACTTAGACACCATTAACTTGATATAAACATAGAAACAAACAGGAAAAAGGCAATTTCCACTGGCATTCCCACTACAGCTGCGTCACAGACAATTGATGTTCCTGTAAAATATACTACTGTTTCTGCTAACCAACAAGACCCCAACATTAATTGGGGATCCGAATTACCAAACTCTTCATCCTCGTCTGTTTTTAAATGCAGGTCGTACAAATCATCCTTTGGTATTTGGACTCAGGCTGCTTAAAACATATGACGGGGAATCGCTCACGGCTCAAGAATTTTGTAAAAAAGTTCATCGAGATAGTTTTTAGGAATGATCATTTTGGTGCTATTATGGGTTATGAAGACTACGTAATTGGTGACAGAGTGATCTCCAGGGTATATTATGTGGAAGGACTTGGACACAATCTCTTTTCTGTAGGTCAATTTTGTGATTAAGATCTTGAAGTTGCATTCAGAAAACATTCGTGCTATGTTAGAGATGTAGATGGTGTGGAGTTACTTAAAGGTTGTCGTGGCTTAAATCTGTATACTATCTCTGTTAAAGACATGATGAAGTCCTCTCCAATCTGCTTATTGTCCAAAGCCTCCAAGAACAAATCATGGTTGTGGCATCGTCAGTTAAACCATTTGAACTTTTGTACCATCAATGACCTTGCAAGAAAATATCTGGTAAGAGGCTTACCAAGGTTGAAGTTTGAGAAAGATCATCTTTGCTCTGATTGTCAAATGCGAAAGAGCAAGAAGTATACCCACAAACCCAAATCTGAAAACACCATTATGGAAGTCTTACCTACCCTTTACATGGATTTGTGTGGACCAATGAGAGTGCAGAGTATTAATGGGAAGAAATACATTTTGGTCATTGTTGATGATTATTCAAGATTTACATGGGTTAAGTTTTTGAGATCAAAAGATGAAACTTCAGAATTTGTCATTTAATTTCTCAAGCAAATTTAAGTTGGTCTCAATATAACTGTCAAATACATCCGCACAGATAATGGCACAAAATTTGTTAATCAAGTTCTGACTGAATTCTATGAAAGTGTGCGCATCACTTACCAAAAATCTATTTCGAGAAATCCTCGGCAGAACGACATTGTCAAAAGACGAAACCGTACTCTTATAGAAGCTGCTCGGACAATGCTGATATTTTCTAAAGCTCTGATGTTTCTATGGGCAGAAGCTGTTGCTACTGCTTGTTACACCAAAAACAGATCCCTAATGCATACTCGTCACAACAAAACCTCATACGAGCTTGTGCATGATATGAAACCTGATCTTAAATTTCTCAGAGTTTTTGGTGTTCTTTGTTACCCTACAAATGACATCAAAGATCTTGGAAAATTTATAGCAACAGTTGATATTGGGATTTTCGTTGGTTATGCTCCCAATAGGAAAGGTTATAGAATCTACAACAAAAGAACCCAACGAATCATGGAAACAATTCATGTGCAATTCGATGACCTGACTAAGCATATGGCTCCTGTACACATTAGTTCAGGACCTGAGCCTATCTTGTTGACGCCTTGACAAATCAGTTCAGGGCTCGTGCCTAATCCGGTCCCTGCAGCTCCTTATGTACCTCCAATCAATAAAGATCTGGAGATTTTATTCCAACCGATGTTCGATGAATACTTTGAACCCCCTAGGGTTGAAAGTCCGGTACCTCCTGCTCCTCCTGCTGTTCAAGTTCTAATTGTTTTAGCTGGTACACCTTCTTCTACAACAATTGATCAAGATGTACCTTACACAAGTCATTCACTGTCATCCTCAGAAGTACAACCTCCTATCTCACATTAAGGTGTTACAGCTGGATCTCTTTTTGAAGATAATCCTTTTGCTCACGCTGACAATGATCCATTTGTAAACGTGTTTGCTCCAGAACCTAGTTTTGAAGAGTCATCATTAGGGGATGTTAATACATCTGATTCATCCAGATAAGTCAACCACATAATCATCTTAGAAAATGGACCAAGGATCACCTGATTGATAACGTAATTGGTAATCCTTCTCGTCCGGTATCTACCAGAAAATAGTTGGCTATCGATGCCTTGTGGTGCTTTTACCATTTTGGTACTTTAAAAAGTCAAACCTAAGAATTTCAAGACCGCCGTAAGTAAAGCTTGCTGGTTTGAAGCTATGCAAGATGAAATCCACGAGTTCGATCAACTTCAAGTATGAGAGTTAGTACCAAGACCAGACTCTGTAATGATAATTGCTCTCAAGTGGATTTACAAAGTCATGCTTGATGAATATGGTAATGTTCTGAAAAATAAGGTACGGTTAGTAGCCAATGGATATCGTCAAGATGAGGGTATTGATTTTAAGGAATCATTTGCACCTGTTGCACTGATCGAGGCTATCAGAATCTTTATTGCAAATGCCGCTAGCAAGAACATGACTATCTACCAGATGGATGTCAAGACTATATTTTTGAATGGCGAGCTGAAAGAAGAAGTCTATGTCAGTCAACCAGAGGGTTTTGTTGATCCAGATCATCCTACACACGTCTATCATCTAAAGAAGGCTCTTTATGGCTTAAAGCAAGCTCCTCGGGCATGGTATGACACATTATTAAGGTTTCTTCTGGATAACAAGTTCTCCAAGGGTGTAATTGATCCAACGTTATTTACTTAGAAAACAGGCAAACCTATTCTTCTCATTTAAATTTACGTAGATGATATTATAGTTGCCTCGACTGATAGTAAGGGACTTCTACAAGAAGTTTTACAACCCCATAGGCAGAGTACCTTACCGTTATAGTGTAGTATAGGCAAGACTCGAGGGTTATTATCGTTCTCAAGGGGAATAGTTTGGGAAGTTGATCACGTCTATAACAGAATTCTAGGGGTTGAGAGAAGACTATTTTTGTGTTTTGATATTTTATGAAAGCAGATAAATATATGGTTTAAGAGGTAGGTTTGTTTAACTAATAACTAAACTAATTTATATCTAATCTATTGGTGATAACTTTATGATAATTAAATGTATTTACTTAATCATGCACTACTAATCAGATTGCTTCTCCTAATCCTGTTGCCTTGTTACACTTGTGATGATATGTGTAAGTATATTTCCTAGGTCATGAACGGCTTACACGAACCCGTCGTCTATTTAATATTCCATTAGGGTAACACACAAGTAAGGTAGTATGAAGACTATTACAAGGCCCTAAGAAAACATTAAATGCATGTGAAATAACTTAAGAGGGATCAACAATATAAAGGGGCAAGGTAGTATAAAGACTGTTACCCGATGACATCCTTTCTACGTACTCGCGTTTCCCTAGACGTGTCTACAACGATACACACAAAAGCTGGTTTTCTAGAACCTAACACGTACAGTCATTAATCAAGAAGCAACAGTAAAAGGATCTATAATCCGACTTTCCATGGCAATCATAAGCAAATAACAAAGGAGGGTTGAGCCTCACATTTAAAAAGAAAGCAAATAGATAGATCATCATGCAAACAACATAGACATATTGAATGATTAAAGATAAATAACCTTACTTGGATTAAAATATGGATTCTAGATAGTACAATAGGGTTTTAAGGCCCTAAAAATGACCTATGAAGCTGCTACAAGAGCTAGGGTTCGTCTCCCTAAAGTTATACAAAGTTACACACTTAAAACCCTAATTTCGGGTTTGTATATATAGAAAATATCACCAGCGTCGACGTCCTCAATTAAGATCTGTGAACTCCCGTCGTTGAAGTATATATATTCTAGATCTTTGGCCTGTCGTAAGCGAGCAGAGGCCGTCAGCTTTTCTTGTGACATCGTCATGAATAGAATTTTAACGGCATCACGTGCATCTTGTGACGCCGTCTCTAGCCTCTAAGAACATAATCTTGAGAGATGTTAGTGTAGGTCTGTAGTCTTGTCTGTTTCTTCTCTAAATGAGCCCAAGTCACATGTATTTCTTCTAAATGCCTTTCAAATGCTAAATACCTGAAAAGGAACAATTAAGTACCTATTTTGGGCATAAATGCACGATTTAGGGGGTTAAATGACCCCGGAAAAGTGTATAAAATGAAACCTCATCAAATACCCCTACACTTGGGATTTGCTTGTCCTCAAGCAAATAGGCTTTTCTACCTAAACAATAGCAATATGAGGGTCATTTAACCTACTCTTTAAAAGTATTTTACAACACAACCTTCTAGACCTCGCAATTAAAAACACGGAAAGTATATACTAGCACCTTACATAAGTGTTTGGGATTCTCTCTTTCTCTCGGGTGTATAATGAATTATAACATAATGGGGAAACAGAAAATCAACACTCATTACCTGTCATATCATATAAATTACCATAGGCTTGGTAAAGGATCAAACATCCACCGCTAGGCGCAAGCATTATTCATTATTATCTAAGAGGTCTTTTTAAAGGGTTATGGGGTGTAGGTGTAAGATAACACATAATGGAAGCAGAAACGGATGGGATACATTTGGGTGGCTTTGGGTGAATTTGGAGTGGAAGGGTTAGCTAATTATTTATACGAATACACGCTAGTTTGGTTGCTAAGCCAAGACTCAAACAAAGATATACAAACTCTACCACACACCAACAATCAATCTCTTTTCTTTTTCTTTCTATTTTTCATCCATTATTTTGGAATAACATAATACATTATTAACTTGGGTATATAACACGAAACCCTAACACTTGAGCATTTATATGCTTTGATATTTACAATCTAACTAATGACCCGATTTGAGGTGGATCAAAATAACATGGAGATCATCTAACAAACATATGGGGGTATTGACTTAACTTTTCTTCCCCATTCTTCCACAAAATAAATACTACCATGAATCCTAATCGTCCCAAAACTGTATTTACAAGGATAAGGACTTAGCAACCGTGTACTCAAATAATTAACTTGGGTTAAAACAATAATGTACTAAAGGTGAGTACATACAAGGTAGGCTAAGGCGATTTGGGTGTAACGATTGGTTTAAGGGTGACAATGCTCTTCATTAATAGTCCGGCTTAACTAGAAAATTACGAGAACCATGAAAAAGGATAGGCACGGATGTGTGAACTATAGGGTATCCTGCATTAAAAATGAGTGCATGGCAAGGGTGTGGGATAGTTATATGATCGGTGTGACCATCATAACAATTACATGTTTAAAACATGGGTTAATCCTAGTGCCTCTTATCAAGCAAATCCTAATACTTACTATGCGGTCTCGGGATGCATCACAAAAACAAGTTCTAGAATTTAATATACTATTGGTACACTCATATAATTTAAACCGATCTCAATGCTCCAGAAAAGGCGACAAAACCGCATATACACATCCGTAACAGTAGAATATCTTAACACAAATAGAATGGAATTCGTTTAGGGTTTTAGAGAGAGAAAGAGGTGATTGGATGAACACTTAGAGAGAGAAAGAAAGAAGAGAATATGATATTAAGTGTGTGTGAAAAATGAACAACCAACACCCTCTTCAGGTGTGGATAGGGTATAAATACTTCAAGCTATAATCGGCCATGGGCTTAAACATGGGCTGTCTATGTGTCTTTGGCCCGGTTAGCTTACTAACATTACATATGATTAATCTATGAGCTACGACTATCTATATTGGAAGTGACGGATACTTTTCGTATTCCTAACAATCTCCCCCTAAGGGAGGTCACTCCACTTTACAAAAACTTAAACCTAGCATACTATGCTTTGACTTTAGTCTTAAGCTTGTTGTCTTTATCTTCAATCTTTAACTTGTGAATTGATGTAGTGATCATTGACTTTAGGCTTTGACTTATATCTTTGACTTGATATGAATGTGATTTAGAACTTCTTTGAGATCATCAACCAAGCATAATCTCTTGTCATCATCTGTATCTTTTTTTCTTCTTGTGATTCTTGTGACTTTTGGGGACCAACATGCCTCATTAAACCATTCTTGATGTAAAAGCGTGTGTAACTATCTTTCTTTTGATATTCTTTAACTTTAAACTTCGTAGGAAAAAAAAAAAAAAAAAAAAAAAAAAAAAAAAAATATCAATTTAATACTTCGTCACTTTAAGAAATACGTATGACATCAGAGTAGCGGAAGTCTTGAAACATGTACTTGAGCTTTCATGATGTCTTTATATATGTTGGTCGAGAATGAGCATGTGGTATTGGCTTCGACTTGACATCAGGAAACAGCTATAACCGTCAGAAATCTACATAAATAAGGGGGGTGGGGGAGTTTAGTGATACACAAACATATATAGACAAAAAGTGGCCTTTGTCACTTCATCGATACGGTTGTAACAACCACTGGTTCCCCTTATTAGTATTAACATACTGCCTTTGAATCAAGTAGTAATTTCGAAGAAATCTCCTTGACAGGGTTTCCGCATTGCACTAGCCGTTCTTATTACCAAAGCATCTCAAAGCAGACAATACGGTAAGAGTAAAACGGTAAGTTACTATCTTCCTGATAAAGCCGTTAATCCGTGTTCAGCTTTCCTATGTCCAGATACCCTTGTGAGGCTTCCCATGGACATAAGATTGAAAATCAATTTAGAAAATTAGTCGGTGTGTCAAAATGCAAACGGTTTTTATGACACACCAACAGTTTTATCTTTTTCAAAATTTATTCGTCAATTCATAAGCTGAAGCGAATCGATATCCAATATCACAAGTTCGATCTGTATAGGATCTCACAAGTCACCTACCAAGAGCTTGTTTGATGTTGGCTCAAGCAGGATTTCCATCTTCACTGTGAATACTTAAATATCACTCGGATGTTCTGGCAAAATCACAAGGATAATGCGTAGGACTCTTAATATATATTTCTTATTTTTCACATTGTGTGAATTTACAAGCATAATTTTGACAAGTGTCCTAATGAGATTTATGGATAATCTCTTTTGGCTCTAGACTCAATAGTGCACTTTGGTTTGAGTGATCAGAGGCTGGAGCAGACTGCCACCTTTTCAATACCAACTAACTCGGAGTGAGAAAGTTGATAGAAATATGTGTAATCTCCGTGAGAAATGAAACAGAAATCTTTTGAGAGATTTTGAGTGGCTAGGGAGGGTTGTTCATTGCATCATTGGGTGCATGATGTCAGTCTTCAATGTCAGCAATCATCTTTGTGATTTTAGACAGCAAATGTATCGACCCGATTTCTGCCTAAGTGTAAGAAGGGTTTCTTTCTTTTCACCCTTTATCTTAACTTTTCTTTTTAATTCTTCAACCCCTTCAGCGCTTACGGAGACTTCATAACTAGTACCTTGTTGGATTTGTTCCAGTTTTAGCTCTATCTCAGTCTGCACTTTTCCCTTAATCTCACTTTACTCCTTTTTTTCATACCTAAAGACTTCGACACTATCAAATTATGAGGGAATTATATGGTGTTTGAGTATGTTAATTTGAAATTTTTTGAATTTACTAAGAAATTCTTGAAAATTCTTATTCAAACACTATATATGCCTACTTTTAAGTCTATACAACGTATATACATATTCACAAGTTTATAAAATATACAAAATGACCTTATGATGACGAACACAATATGACAAAGTCATATTGTTCGTTGAAGTAGCCGGAGGTCAGTTTTGTAGTGCCTTCCACCAACAAACTTTTTGAGACTCCTCATCAACCTTCTTTCTTTCAACTGCTTGTCAATCGCCTTGATCATGATATTAGCTATTTTCTTCTCCAATGTGCTCCATCTTCTCTTTGGCAGGTACTCCATTCAGATATTCTTTGTTATGTCATCTAACGAAGTTTGAAGCCGAGTTAATGTCCTATCACTGAACTTGTAGAGTTCATCTGATCTCATCAACCTGTTTCTCCCATTGTTTTCGACATAAATAAATCCTTGTGGGTCTTGATATGGAGTGTATGGATCCCTTTTCCTGATTCTGGATTTGGTAGTTTCTGGCTTGGTGACGTTGATCTTATTATGGTAACTTTTGACCCCGAGTTGAAGATCTTTGACTCGCTTCTGAATAACCAAGCTTCTGGTGAACATTCTTAATGCTATTGCGAATTCAGAAATGTCATCACCCGAGAGATTTGTAAGCCGATTCTGAACAACAAGGAGAAGCATGTCTTTGATGTCATTGATACGAAGACGTGGAAAGTCGCCTTTCTTGAATCTATAAAGGTCGTTGTCGGCTCTTCTTACAATAATCTCTTTTAAATACCCATACCTATGTTTCCTCATTACATTGACCTGAGTTACCGCCAGAATACGTTTCGTAGAATAAACATCATGCGTGGATTGCAGGCCTTATGCATACCCATAGAAGGTCTTACGTTCTCTCTAATGTGAGATTCCCTATAATGCATGTTTATCATAGGAAACTTTAACAGGAACCCATATATTTGGAACCATGTCTTCAATGCCTGGAAGATTATATTGAGCAGCCTTTGTCTTTGTGAGAGAAGTCGTGTAGGTCATAGTCGAAATACCTCCTTATAGATACTTGAGATCGTTGTTGAAGAAGTAATCAATATGTACTTTTTGACGAATTCTACTCATAACTAAAGGAAGGGGTTTGGTAAGATCAAATGGATAGTCACCGCCTTTTGGATTTTCCCAATCAAGTTTTTCTAAAAGAGCCTTGTAACATTCTTCAAAATCATATTCCAACTCAGCATAATTGGAACGTGTGCCTTTAAGAAGTCTGAACGTTGGTCCTAACAGTGTTTCTTGAGTAAGATTGTTGATTTTCAGGCCGTTCATGATGAATGTAGAGAAGTCTGTTGGAGTGCTCATCAATTCATCAAAGGTCTTTAACGGTTTTTTAGCAGACGATGAAAGAGTCATTAACCAATTTTGATTTTGTCCTTGTTGTGGAGTTCTGTCAACATTCCAATCATGATCAGTAGGTTCTTGAGGTTGTGTAGGTTTGGTGAACCAGTTACGTTTAGATGCAACCTTCTCCTTGGGTTCTTATCATCCTTACCTAGGTTCTCTTCTTGATCTTGTGTCATATCGAATCTACAACATCAAAATCTAGTTCCTCTGACTGAACAGACTTTCCAGAAGATTTTAATTGAGACTTGTTGCCTTTGGATGAGCTAGACTGTAATTCTTTAGCTTTAGGACCTGTTGTTGGTACTGCATCCTTACTAGTCTTCCTCTTCTTCAACCCTCGGTCTGATCCAGCGAAAGTGTCTTCATCTTTGTCTTTTTGGCTTCTTTTCAACGAATACACTTTACCATAACTAGAGAAGATAGTCTTGTCGAGATCATATGATTTTTTTAATCCTTCATAGCATTCTCTGTATTCAGGATCTGCCAGATATGATTCACTTTTATCCATTTTGTCGATAAGAATCTTCTTTAACTTAAATTCTATAAGCGTTGCAGCAGCCTCATATAAAGATTGTGGTTGAGAAGACTCTTTGGCTAGAACAACGTCTTCAAGTGACTCTTTAACCATCTTTTGGATCATGGGGGGGGGGGGAAAGTTAGACACTTCCTTTGGCAGAATATGAGGCAGTTGATTATGGACTTGCTCTGTGATCCTTGTAGTGAGTGACGTCGAAAGGAAGTTCATGAATTCTTCTCTAGTTGATCCTAGCCTTACATCTAGATGATCATCAACTAAAGCTGTCACTTGAGTGTTGAGAGGATCCTTCTTGAGCCCAACAACTTCTTTTTCCAATGATGTGACTCTCTTGTTGAATTGGAAGACTGATGTGAAATCAGGAAGTGTAGATGGAGGATTTGTAACTTCAGTTGTTGGTGTTGGTGTGGATGTTGATTGTTGTGATGGAGGAGTGAAGGATGGTAATGATTGTGGGATAACGGTGGAGAATACTAGTGAAGAGTCAAAGATAACCGAGACTGGTACTGTAAGGAGTGTGGGTGTTTGTTGGCTTGGTACTTCATGATGGACGTAAACATCCATTGGAGAAACAATTTCAGCATCTGTATGGGGAATATCTAAGAAGTTTAAGAATTTACCCGCCAAGTCAGATGAATGAGAAGAGCTGGTAACTGGGACTTCAGTCTTCTGTGGAATAGTAGAAAGTGTTACATGAGCATCCTCTATGACTTATAAGATCTCTAGATTTTCATTCCCTTGTTGAACGTTAGTCATTGCAGCATCGGTACCCTCCTCTTGAACAAATACTTTATCAGTATCAAGTGGTTCATTCAACCGTATATCCACATCATCGTATAGCTGACTAGTAGTGTAACCCATCTCTTCATGTTCATCACCTTCTGCTTTATCAGTAATATTTATTTCATCTTCAACATCAGAATCGTTGGACGGGGTTTAACAAGTTCGTCCTTCACTTCTTCTTCATCATCTTCATCTTCTTCATTTTCTTCTTGATCAGATTGAGCCTGATTCATTCTCATCAGGATCATGCTCAAAATTTGACTCATCATCATTGTCTGATTGAGTTTTGTCATTATCACTATAATTCTCTTGATCACTGTCTTTACCACTTAAGTCTTGTTCATTGTTGCTATCATCTTTATCATTTCCTCAAGGTTCAGATTTACTTTTAGATGATTCTTCTTCAGTCACATCGGGAACCCCTAGTTTAACACCAGTTCCTTCACTTGTAACAGAAGGTATAATCTTTACAGCACCAGAACCACTTGGATGAGTCTTGTGAAATTCCCTCATACTCTTCCTTCGTACTTCTTCAAATTAAGCATCTTCATTTAAAGCCACTTGAGAGAGTAACTCAATTTCTTTACCTCGAGTAACATCCACCTTTTCCTTCTTCTTAGACAATGGTATCTTAGGAGTTTCTCTAATAACAACACCTCTTGCTGGAGCCTTAGTAAACTTCATTGCAAGTCTCTTTACTCTCTTTAACTTTCCCATAGGTTCTTCAGTTGAAACTTGGATAGTAGAGAGTTTGGGAGAGGCTGGCTTCTTGAACTTTCGCGCCTTCTTAGGAGGTGTAGCTCCTGTAGCAAAACCAAGGTAAGTCTTGTACGCTTTGGTTTCCTTCATCTCAGGACTGGTCAAAGATTCATGAAGTATGGCACCATAGATTTGAGTTTCTTCTTTTGCAGAGACAAATCTTAAAGTGTTAATCAAATAGTCATCCCTGGAGGTGTGCATCCCGATCTTGTTTCTCTAGGAGAGTGTCTTGTCTTGAGTAAGGAAGTAGTGAATGATAACTTTGGTGAATCGAGGGTAGTACACCTTCTCTTGCTTTTTGTAGGTTTTGTTGTCAATCTGGTAAATGAAGTCTTCCTAAAGTAGTTCAACATAGTCAACATTCTTCTGATGGTACATACCCTAAAGGATTTGTGCTCTAGAGAGACGAAGCTTGTCAAGACCAGATGTCTTTCTAGATAAACTCCTGTTAATGAGAGTAGCAAAAGTTCTCTAAGGTTGATGCATCTGATCAACAACAACATCATTGAGTGAATGGATTTCCCCAGTGTGACCAAGATCTCTTAAAAAGGACACAATTTCTTCATCAGTAGGAAGTGCATCAAAGTCTTATCCCTGTACTCTAGGGCAGATCTTAAAGATATCTTTGAAGATTTCCAGAGTGAGTTTGAATCTCTTCCTTTTGTCCATTTTAAATCTATAGAAAGTGTCATGCTTGTAAACTGAATCCCAAAATTGATGCATGTAGACTTCTGGAACATCTACAGTGATGAGAAATGCAGAGTAGCATAGAGTGAGAGCAAGAGCATCTAGAATGACTTGAAATGTGGGTTCTCTTTGTATCTTTCCAGGATTGAGTCTTCCGTTGCATTTCCTAATCTCTAGTCTTTTCTCTTTAGGAACAAGTTCAAGATCAAGTTTTGCTTGTTGAGCAGTGATGGAAGACATGATTCTGCTAAGATTTGTCACATACAGTTCATATACAAGCAAATATATATATCACTAAAAGACAATCTAGATCATGATGAATAAATATAGATGCAAGACTGATTTACACTAGGAATTATGCATGCAGATACTAGGCAAAATATTGACACATAGAGAGAAACACAAAATCAAACAATACACAAACTATAGGCAATTAAGAAAAAACCAAGGCAATCACTAAAGATTTCTAAGGAGAAACTAGACCTAAATTAATCACTAAGTGATAAGTTAAGGCTTAATTAAACTTAGATTAGATTACGAGACTTGATTACCAAGATTACGAGATTAATTCATCTAGAAAAAATCATGTATAGTTTGCCTATAGAATCTGTATAGTTTGCCTGTGTTGTCTCAAGTGTATAGTTCGCCTGTACACCTATGTATATTTCGCTTGTATTGAGCCATGTGTATAATTCGCCTATGTATTCGTGTATAATTCGCCTGCCTTAACACTAGTGTATAATTCGCATGTGTTAATATTAGTGTATATTTCATCTATGTATTCAGGTATAGTTCGCATGTGTTAACAACTAGTGTATAGTTCGCCTGTGTTAATATGTATAGTTCGCCTGTGTAACATATACATCAACATTTTACACCTTTTCAATCTTCACTATCTATCTTAACATGAACACATAGCATCTAGGAAGCATATTAACACATTTAACTCACGAATTAACCACCAAAATCTTGCCTTTTGACTCATTCGACTCTCATAAACACGAAAACCCAATACATTTAAGATTTTAACATATAAGCATGTTTAACAACACTCAAATACACACAAACAATCACTTACGCAGTTCTAAACCCAAACCCTTGAACTTTTACAAGTCCTTGCCCATTTTACATAAGTTCGACATCAAGAATCAACCAAAAACGTATGAATACGTTTACCCTATTAAAAACTGTTATAGGTACAACATCTAGACCCCTATAGGACTAAAACCCCTCAATCAATTTAACATTTCATCCACCTTTTTAAGTTGACAAAAGTTAGGTCGAATTTAGGATTTTTCGAGCAAAATTTCAAGATTTGGTCTGATATATGGAAGTTTTAACATTAAAACAAGTGTACCTTAAGATTGAAATGAAGATA
The DNA here is from genome assembly GCA_026074375.1 of Tanacetum coccineum. Classification (NCBI taxonomy): domain Eukaryota; kingdom Viridiplantae; phylum Streptophyta; class Magnoliopsida; order Asterales; family Asteraceae; genus Tanacetum; species Tanacetum coccineum. The sequence continues at coordinate 10,679 of BQNB010056074.1, read as the reverse complement.
GAATGATTTCTTGAAGGTTTAAAAATCAGCAATGGAGGTTTAAGGTTGTAGTGTGTTCGTGTATGTATAAGGAACGAGAAGGGGGTGTTTTTGTTTTAAAACTTTTGGGTTTTGGTAAAAATGCCCCACGAGGTTTACTAGATCTTCCATTATCCTAATAAACACTTAAGGTTTACTTAAGTTTCCCAAATGACAAAACTAGTCCCTAAAGTTTAGTCATCAAGGATGGGTCTCACATTTTGCAATAATACCCCTAAATAATTAAACACATAACAAATAACACCCAATTGAGTTAAAATTAATTAACTTCCCTTTAATTATTCACCCTTTATTATTTATAACCGTTTCCTTTTATCACAAATTGACCTTTTTCTCCCCCTCAAACAATGACCCATTTTCTATTTAAAGAGATGTAGTCGTTGTTTGAGTGGTCAAATGTCTTTGAAAAAAATGATTTTTCTGATGAATTTTTGAAAATGATTATATTATTTTTTGAAAATCAAAACCCAAGAAATAAGATTTCTCTTATTTTGACACATAAGCGCACTGACACGTACACTTATGGAATATAGGAAGCACGGGTTGTGATGCAAAGTAATCACAAGCCTTTGCATGGTCATAAAGTAGACCATGCCCTAGAATAAATTCCTGTTGAGAGGTCAAGTTTTCTTTTTGAAGTACTTGCCTTTGAGATGATGACCAGGTTGCTATCGAAAATAATAGCAAGCCATTTTTGGCATGTTTTAAAATCTTTTGAACTTCTGCTCGAACTTCATTTACAGCCTCGTATCATTATTAAATGACATTTCTAAGGCCATAAATGTTATCGATTTTCAGAAGACATGCCTGAGATACATATTTTTATATTTTTCTGATTTTTTAATTTTTAATTTTCTTTTTGAAAAAATTATATAAAAGAAAAATATTTTTGTGTTTTTATGTTTTCTTATGTACATATAATACAAGATATGAGTTACCACTATCACTCATCTGTTTCCTCTGCCAGACATTTCAACGTTTCTGGAGACATGCTTCTCATACCGAGCTTTTCGATCAAGAAGTTGAATCTTTCTCTTGGCAAGGGTTTGGTGAAGATGTCAGCCAGTTGGTTTTCAGTCCGGACAAAGTATAGCTCTACGATTCCATTTTCCACTTGCTCTTTTATAAAATGGTAGCGAACATCGATATGCTTAGCTCGTGAGTGTTAAACATTGTTACAGCATAAGGCAATCACACTTTTGTTGTCGCAGTACAAAGGAATCTTATTGAATTGAAAACCATAATCTGTTAGCTGTGAACTCATCCATAAGATTTGAGCACAACACCCAGACAAGGCAATATATTTAGCCTCTGTACTCGAGATGGCCGTGCACTTTTACTTCTTGAACGACCAGCTAACAAGTTTGTCACCTAAGAACTAAGCGCTTCCAGATGTACTACGTCTAGTGTCCTGACACCCGCGTGGTCTGCATCTTCATATATTGTTAGAGACATACCGGTATCCTTCGAGTACCAGAGACCCATGTTAATGGTTCCCTTAAGGTATCGAAAGATCTGTTTTACCTCTTGTAAGTGCTTTTTGGTAGGCTTTGCCTGATGCCAAACACATAAACAGACTGCATAGATAAGGTCAGGCCAACTGGATGTAAGATACATAAGGGATCCAATCATGCCACGGTAAAGTGTAACATCAACTTGTTTCCCTTGTAGATCTTTACCCACTTTACTTTTTTCTACCAAGGGTGTGTCGACAGAATCAGTAGTAAGCAAACCATCTTTTTTAACAATTTCAGAAGCATATTTAGATTGGTTTATAAAGACGCCTCTGGGACTTTAGGAAATTTGTAATCCTAAAAAGAATGACATCTGCTCCATCATTGACATCTTGAACTTAGTGGTCATCTGATTAGCAAACTCATTACACATGGCAATATTAGTGGATGCAAATATTATATCGTCAACATAAATTTATACCAGTAATAAGTCATTCCCATCTTGCCGTGTGAAGAGTTTTGGATAAACTGCACCTTTGGAGAAATGTTATAAGATTAGGAAGCTTGACAACATGTCATACCATGCACGTGGTGCTTGTTTGAGATGGTAGAGGGACTTTTTCATCTTGTACACATGCGATGGGTTGTCCTGATCAACAAATCATTCTAGTTGAGAAACGCAGACCTCTTCATTGAGCTCGCCATTTAAGAAAGCCGTTTTGACGTCCATTTGGTAGACTGTCATATTCTTATGAGCGACATTTGCTATGAAGATACGGATGGTCTCTATTCCAGCAACCGGTGCAAATGATTCCTCAAAATCGATTCCTTCTTCTTGCCTGAATCCTTCAACAACTAGTCTAACCTTATTCTTTAGTACCCCGCCAAATTCGTCTGTCTTGACCTTATAAATACATTTTAGTTTGATCAATAGCACTTTATCTGGACACAACACCAATTCCCGAACTTATAGCCTTTCAAATTCATAAATTTCTTCTTGCATTGCATCGATCCATGATGGTTAGGTAATTGCTTATTTGATGTTCTTTGGTTCTATAGAAGTTAGGAAGGCATCAAAATAACACCACATGGCGTTAGTTTAGAGTTGCTTTCTTGTAGAGATAGAGCGAGAAGGATCGCCGATCACTTTTGCTATAGGATGATCCATAGTCCATTTACCAAGGTGTTCAAATGGAGTGTGGATTTGTCTTTGATGCGTCGTTGTGTGGTGTTTGTTTATGATAGTTCAAATTTTAAATTTATATTTTGCCGACTTAACCAAAAATAACACTTTAACGGGCAGTGTACCCGGTCGGTGGTAGATTCGTGGTAAGTAGGTTGTCGAACACTTGAAGCAAAGTTAAATCTCTCAATTTATTTATATTTTAGTTATCTAATCTAAGTTAATTCTAATCTAAGTCAAACCTATGCCAATTCTATGTTAGTTCTAATCTTAATTCTAACAGGTAAAAGGGGGTTTCAGCCTGAGAGACTGACACGAGTTTGGTTGGTGACTACATAAAATTCAAGACACTTTAACCCACGCAAGCAAATTAACAGAAGATAAAAGAGCGGTCAAGCCTTATGATAGAAAACTGTATTAGCCATCATTAATCCGATTAGAAGTTGGTTTGTTTATTCAGTGCAATGATTACTTATCTCGAAGAGGTATATCATTCTTAGACTTAGGCGGGACTTCATCCTAAGACCTAGACACATTAATTCTGTCACAATTAAAGCATCCGCATAAAGCATCCGCATAAAGCATCCTTATTTGCTAATTATAATCTGATTTAGGGATTAAAGCAATGGTGATCTTGTTAAACCCTAGCTCATAGAGACTTTACCCACTTACTGCCTAATGGCAATTTATACTCTAGTAGTCCACTTGTCCAACTATCAAATGGAATCAGAACATTATTTGTTGAATTATCTAGATTCACCTACTAGTCAACATGTTCAATAAACCAAAGGCAATTTTTGTTAACTAGTTAAGCCAGAAGCGTATCCTTAGCACGCTTTTAAAAGGACAATACTTGTGATCCTATGATTCTAGATGTATAAACTACTATATGGAGAGCTATCCTAGCATCTAGATTACTTGGTTCGTATCACTAGATCCAATTGAATGATAGGTCGCATACAAAAGCACGTAAACAAGTATAAATTGATAAACATAAACAAGCGTTCAACGATAAATTAAGCAATCAAGATATAAAAAAACCAAACATTTAGATCTTCATAATAATGGCTAATACCCGAAGGTATTAGCCTTCAAACATCATAATTAAAAGAAGAGTAATTGTTTTAGCCAAGGTAAACTAACCGAGTTAAGAATGATAACAAAAACTGAACGATTACAAATGTATAAGAAATTACATGTTGTCTTCTATGGATTGGAATGCGTTGCAAGACATCTTCTTCTCTTCTTCTCCTCTGAAAATTTTCTATTTATACTGTCTGGAAGTCGGTTCGATACGGCGTATCCAAAGGGTTGGATACGGCGTATTGGAGTTTCTTGGAGTAGGGACAACATTTGATATCTTCCAGAATATTCACATACTATATCTTCAATACGGCGTATTGGTCTTCTTTGGATACGACGTATTGAGCTTGTTTCCTTTATGGTCTTTTGGCTAGTGCAGGCACGGATACGCCGTATCTTCCCATTTTCTTGTCTTCATTTCTTGTCCAATGGCATAGTTTAGGATTGCCAAGGTGGCAAGTAGAGTTTTGTGAGGTGGGGTGAGCTGGTGAGGGTGATGGGTTTGGAGTGGGGTGAAGTGATTTGTCTGTTTATGGCCGAAACAAAAGACACACAAAGCGTGTGTTGAAGATATACAATGACCATTTGGCGCCAAAACTTGGTTTTGAGTAATAACTTGGTAAAAGTTTGGGGAAATAGCAGAAAAGCCCTCAACTTGTATTGTTCTTATTCCATCTTCAGTCTTGTGTGGAAGAATGTTTATGGAGTTGGCAAAACAGCCCTTTAATGTGTATGATACTATTGCATGGAAGGTCCTTGTGACTAGATAACAGACTTAATAGCCATATGATTGGGCTGTTAAGTCTTAAAGGGTTTTGGGCTTGTTGTTTGTATTTGGGTCGAGTATGTAAAAAAGGGATAATGGGCCCTAACTTATAAGTCTTCATGTAATGTCTTAATGGGCTGACCCGACCCATTAGATGGGTACGGGTGGGCCCATTTAAGATTTCTTCATTTTTGGCTCTGGCTTTGACTTTTTGACTTTGGCTTTTTCTGCTCTTTTCGTTCCGTGCTCGCTTTTGTCCGTTTTGGCTTGATTTTTCGTCCTTTTGTTAGATATCCGTTTCCTGCACAATATAAATGAAAACATACAAATACAATGTATTTTTGGTACGTTTTTTGGTCATTATAAGTCTGGTTTTAAAGAAAATGGTATGTGTAATTAAACATATACCAAGATGGCAGTGCACTTTTGCTTCTTTGAAGACCAGCTAACAAGTTCGTCATCTAAGAATTGAGCACTTCCTGATGTACTGCAGCTAGTGTCCTGACTGACGCACCCCGCGATCATACAAATCTGCATAATGCACATCACAGAACATACCGAAATCTTCTCGCGATTTACCAAGAAACCCCATGTTAATGGTTCCCTTTTGGTATCAAAAGATCCGCTTAACCACATTTAAGTGCTTTTTGGTAGGCTTTGCCTGATGCCGGGCACATAAGCAGACTTCATAAATAAGGTCTGGTCTACTGGATGTTAGATACATAAGGGAGCCAATCATGCCACGGTAAAGTGTAGCATCAACTGGCTTCCCCTGTAGATCTTCATCCAATTTATTCTTTTCTACCATAGGTGTGTCTACAAAATCACTAGATAGCAAACCATATTTTTTAACAATTTCAAAAGCATATTTAGATGGTTAATAAAGCTGCCTCTGGGACTTTGTGAAATTTGTAATCCTAAAAAGAATGACATCTGCCCTATCATTTGACATCTTGAACTTGGTGGTATCAATTAGCAAACGTCATTACACAAAGAAGTAATAGTGGATGCAAATATTATATCGTCAAACATAAATTTTGTACCAGTAATAAAGTCTTGCCCAGCGTTGTCCTGTGAAGAGGTTAGGAGACTGAGATCAACTTGCCCTTTAGAGAAATGTTGTGAGATAAGAGCCTTGGCAAAGCATGTCGTAACCTGCACGTGGTGCTTGTTTTGAGACCGTAGAGAGCCTTATTAAAAAAAAAAAATCTTGTACAAGGAACACGATGCGCTGGGTTGTCTTTGATTAACAAATCCTTCCTGGTTTGTAAGTAAAGTATAGACCATCTTCTTTGAGCTCCTCCATTTAAGAAAGCCTCGTCTTGCTTTGCATATGTGACGCTTCATTGGAGTAGATCTTCAGTAATCTTATTAATCGACTATATGCTACAAGATACAGATGGCCTCTATTCTAGCAACCAAGTGGCAAATGATTAAGATAGGAGTCAGGAGGGATTTGCGTGCGGGGTACCATCTTTTTCGCATGAATCCTTGAGCAAACAGTTTAGACTTATATTCTTTAGTATAAAAAATAAAAAAAAAAAAAAACACTCACCCCGCCAAATTCATCCGTCTTGACCCTTATAAAATAACCATGTTAATTTGATCATAACACTTCATCTATATTGAGCCACGGGCACCAATTTTCCAAACGTTACTAGTCTTTGAAAATCATGACTTTCTTTCCCTTCCTTAGACATTCATTGCTCGAATCTCCATAGAATGGCTTCAAGGTACATTTGCTTCGTATTGTTCACAAGTTCTTTCGATCTAGAAAAGTTAGGAGCAATCAAAATTAACACCACATGGCAAATCAGTTTAGTTGCTTACCCATCATAACGACAGAGCGAGAAGGATCGATGATCACGTTTGTATAGGATGATCCTTAGTCCCATGTTTGCTATAGGATGATCCGTAGTCTATTTACCAAGGTGTTCAAATAGAGTGTGGGTTTGTCTCACATTGGATGATGATCCTTGAGAAGTCAAGTCTTCATGAAGAGATTCATGAAGTGGATCATCATAAAAAATTAGTGTTTTTGGTGATTCTTCAAAACCTTGAGAAATGGTTGGAGAATGTTCTTGTTCTTGTATTAATGGAATACTTGTTGATGTAGCATCCTGCTCAATGGAAGTTGACACAAGAGAATTGGCTAAAACTACAGCTCTTAGTGCAGCAACTACTAGAACTAGAGAAACAGCAATTGATGGAGGATTGAAGTATTCATCGAACATAGGTTGAAACAAGTGATCCCAATTATCTATGTTTGGTGGAATATAAGGTTGTTGAGAAACAGTGTTTGGAACAAGTCTTGAACAGGATGTTGCAGGAGTCATAGAACGAAGCCCGAGTCCTGAACTGAACTGTTCAGAAGCCATAGATGTTAGCTCATCGAATGTCACATGAATTTTTTAATAATTTTTTGGGTTCTTTTGTTATAGATTCTGAACGCTTTCTTTGCGGGCGTGTAACCAACAAAAATACCAATGTCAGCTTTTGCATCTAATTTACCCAGGCCGTCATTGTCATTGGTAAGATAACAGAGTGCACCATAGACATGAAAGAATGATAAATTTGGTTTCTTATCTTGCATAAGCTCATATGGAGTTTTGTTGTATCAGAGGCGGATTAAAGAACGGTTTTGGGTGTAACAGGCTGTATTGATTGCTTCCCATATATATAATGGAGCTTTAGAAAATATTAACATTGTACGAGCAGCTTCTACAAGAGTTCGGTTTCACCATTTTAACAATACGTAGTCTGCTAAGGAGTGACGGGCAAACAGATGTTATGGGCGAGATGCCAACAATTTCATAAAATTCACAAAGTGTCTGATTCACAAATTCGGTTCCATTATCTGTTCGAACATTACGGACAGTGGCATTCAAACGAACTTGAATATTTTTTATGCATTTAATGATGGCGTCAGGAGTCTCATCTTTTGACCTCAAAAATATAACCCAAGTAAATCTTGAGTAATCGTCGACAATCACTAAGATATACCTTTTCCCATTAATACTCGCCACACGCATCAGGCCACACAAATCCATATGCAAAAGATATAGTTTTTCTTGGTTAGTGTCTTTAGCTTTGGGTTGATGAGAGGATTTCTTGCTTTTTCCAAATGCAGATGCTGAACAAAGATGATTTTTCTGAAATTTAAGCCTTGGAATGCCTCGTGCAAGACCGTCTTTAGCTAGTTTGTTAAGAGTACCAAAGTTGAGATGTGATAACCGACGGTGCCATAACCAACTCTTAGTCTTTGACACTTTGGATAGAAGACAGATCGAAGATGTTTTGAGCATGTTATCAAGAGAAATTATGTACAAATTATGTCTTGGGATCCAACTTTCCTAGGTTAGGCTTCTACTTTATTCTTCATGTTCCTACTTGGTGTTCGCGAGATCCTATCATTCTTTTTATTGCCTGTAGGATTTGATCTGCAATTACTAGTAGAACACTTCAATCTTGTAGGAGACAACACATGTGTGTTAGAATATGATGTTGTAGATGACTCTACCTGTTTAATGTTGTTTGAGGATGTGAGAGGTTCAACAAACCTAACTTTCTTGACCTTGTTTTTAGGTGTGACAACAAACTTTTTCTCATTAAGTTTAATCGTATTAGGGCATGTATCTTGAACATATACAAGTAACTCCTAAATTCGTTAGGCATGCTTACAGGAAAAGTCTAACTCTTTATCTAAAGGTTGTTTTGCTTTAGCTTGTTCGACTATTCCCCGAAGAATATCAGTTGTTCCTGAGTATACCTAAGGTATTCTGTGTGAATTTCCCTATTTTGCAATAACCTAGGAGCTAAAGGTTCTAAGTCTAGCTTGAACATGTCTGGAACAATAGTGCTGGAAGATGGTATTTGTGCAACAATATCAATAATTTCTTTTCCTTTTACTTTTCGTAAATTGTTTTTCAATGATGTTATCATAAAAACCTTATCTTGAATTTGAGCTTTTAAATCCTCATTTTCAGTAGATTTTAAGTTCAGTTTATCAATTAAAGAGTCACTCTGTTCTTTAGTACGAACACATGTCTTTTTGATTGAGTCAAAATGCTCTTTAAAAACCTGTTTCACATGATTAATTTCATTATAAAGACGCTCGTTTTCTGAAATCAGTTTTGCCACACTATTTTCCAGTTCTACATTTTTGGTCTCAATTTCACCATAATTATAATTGAAATTCTCTTTCTTGGATGTTTCTCTCATTGATTTTATAATATCCTTCAACTTACAAATGGTAGTGTCTTTGTCTTATAGCTGAGATTTCAAATCATTCTCTTCAAAAAATTCTAGAATTTCGAGAGCGTTTTGATTATTACAAGATTCATCTTTTTGAAAAATTTCTTGATTAAGTTGTATTGACATATCAAGAGAAATACAATGTTTTTGAAGTTGTGAGTACCTTTTCAAAAGAGCATTATGCGCATTTTGTGATTTCAAAAGCTCGGCCTCAAGATTGAAACACTTATCACAAGATTTAATTCTCTTTCTATCCATATTTACAGATTCACCAATCAAAGACATAGAATTCATCAAAGTCAAAATAACAATATGAGACATGATTTGTTGTAAGAGTCGATCATTTTTCAAAAATAATTCTTTCTTAGCAATTTCCAAACATTGTTTGTCAACTGAAGACTGTTGAACAACATCGTCCATTTGGTCAAAAACTATCTGTACTTCCATTATTTCATTTATAAGATCTTTATCAAACACATTAAAGATGTCTTTTAAAGATTTTAGAAATGGAATAATTTCATTGTTAAAGACAGCTTTAGTATGTTCAAACCCCCATTCACCTTCTTTACGAGCATCAGGTGTTGTCCTCTTCTTAACCACAGAGTCAAACTGGGCAAGGTGGAATTTAAGCTTTTTAAGGCTTGCATTCATCAAACTCACCTTAGGTAGTTCACTGGGAACTTCCACTTTAACAGGTAGTTGATTAGAAGATTCAATGGTAGGATTACATATACGAAACCAGAAAGCTTGTTCAGCATCAAATTCTTGTTGTGGAGTAAAACGTTTTCCAAAATCTTCAGATAGTCTATTTAATTTTTCATAATCAATAGGTTTATGAGAAATGTTTTTTTAATAACCTCTGGATCCTTTCCTTTTCAGACATTTTTGATTGACTCTCTTCTTCCAAAATCAAAGTCTCTTCATCATCAATCACATGCATAGCAACATGTTTAGCAGAAATAATAATACCATCATACAAGGTTGGTTTAATCCGTTGAGCTTTCTTAAGATAAAATAGATTTTGATAACCTAGAGCTTGTTTGTGAATATTATCATAGAAGGCTTGTGGATTAGTTAACATGTGCACTGTTTGAGCAAATTGACCCACTTTAAAAATAATGTTATCAAGTTCCTTTATCTTGTTTTCCAAATCAATTTCGTTTTCCATATATTTATTTTCTTTTTCTTTGGATTCAATTTTGAAAACGGTGAATGTTTGCAATAAACATTCCTTTTCTATGATTGGTTTAGAAATATTTTGCTCAAGTGAGTCAACTTGTTCTTTCAGTGCAAGCTTCTCTTTAATCATATCATCCATTTAAGAATCAATCATTTTTTCACGACTGCTTAAATCAATATTAAGACGTTGTTCAAAAGTTTTGACTCATTCTTTATATCTCTCTAGCTCAGTGGTTACTAATTCATTATTCTGTTCCTTATTAGCCTTTCCTAATTATTTACATGATTAATCATTTGTTTTAACATTTGTTCAATCATAGATAAAATCATTGAATCTTGTTGTGCCTGCAAATTAGTATATCTTGAACATCTTCCCATTGTGTTTCTTGCAAATATTAAGAGTATGGAATGATATTGCTATCACTATGTATCTCATTATTTATAAAATCTACAACTGGTGTTTGTTTAAAATCCTGCATTGCATGCACACCTTGATTTTCTATATCATTAAGATAGGTTTCAGAATGAGGTACCTCAAAGATAACGTCAGAACCATAGTTGGAAATGTTGGCCATGAGAACCGCTTTTGCATTCGAGATATCATCACAGTCAGAATCATAAGTATCAAGATCCTCAGTTTAAAAAGCAGCATTGTTTGGAATGATTGTCTGAACAACTTGACCATCTAGAACCCTTAGATCTGTAAGAAATACGAGTTGCT
>BQNB010056073.1:0-38818 GCA_026074375.1 Tanacetum coccineum | reverse complement strand
CGAATACGATCATCGAAACGTAGAGGGCAGTTAACATATTCATGGTCAATAAGCATATGGTTCTTCATTGGGGTTGAAATTATTTCACGTTCAATTAATGGTGTAGGAGAGCATTGGCCACAGCAGCATTAATCATGGCCTCGAAGTTAGGAACATCATCATCCGTGTTTCTACGGGTAGTCACCATCTAAACGGTCGAGAAAACGATTAGTAAACGAAAACAAGATAGGTTACGGAAGAGAGTTACGCAGAAGGAACCTAATGTCTACCCAATCCTCACAGGTCATAGCCTAAGCTCTAAGGTCATAAGACCTCGTCATGATTAACCTGGCTCTGATACCATAAATTGTAACGCCCCGACCCAAAAGGGTAGAAGTATTACAAATATGGTGTGACATCAAAAGCATTCATAATCATAACACAAGCATAAAACAGCGGAAGTCTAAATAATAACCAAAGGAAATAGTCAACATGACTTAATGTACGATAAGTTCTCAAAGGACCGACATATCCAAACGGAAATAACGAAATAACAACGTCTTGAAAAGAAACAAATCAAAATAAACTAAATCTCTAGGGTAAGTCACACTTCAGCACATCATATCCTGAAAGCAAACCCAGCTCCTAGCTTAAGATACATGCCTGCAGGAAAAAGAAAGGCGCTGACTACAAAGCCCAGTGAACAGACATATAATAATCGAAACATAAAAGAAAATGGATAAAAGGATACAACCAAAGTGCAAAGGATATCACAAGACATGATCAAAAGGAATACAAATATAGGTTTAAGGAAAGATGAATCAGAAAATTGAATCAAGTCTAATTACAAAGCCCAAACAAATCAATCATAGTAACCATGGGGTAGCAAGCTCCAAAATGTTGTGACAGATGTGGAATGCCAACCCAAACAAACAGATCATAACCAAATATCCAAAAAATCATAATGTCATAATCCATCGAATACAAAACAACTCTAAGGATGCATCCATACGCCCCTATAACAAATAAAAAGTTTATAATAATGCGCATATATTACAAATGGGGTATGGTATGAGAAATCACTCACTCACACATGATACATGCCAAAGGTATGCAATCAATGACATGGCCCATGTATACCGTATCAAGCTAGAAACAAAAATGGCTAGGTTCTCAAACTGAAGGGTTTCAAAGCAAAGTCATATCAAAGTTCTATTTCCAAGGGATCATAGCAAGGTCAATGCCAAGGTCAATATCAAAGGTACAAAAGCAAGGTGTTCAACAGAACATAATGTGACAGATCATATAAGCGAACCAAGATGAAAGGCTCAGAGCAAATGTACAAATCGCATGAGTAATCAAAGATGAGTAAGGAATAAGTCATGAGAAACCTTAACGATAAGTCAGACTATCTGTACTTCTTCCGATTGCAAAGCAATAATCAAAGAAAACACCACAGGAAATCAAAACACATCCCTCTTGACCGACCCTAAAGAAATGATAAATTCGAATACACACCATTCATTTAATTTATACTTTTCCTTTTTTAGAGTAATTTCCCATTTTTTAGTAAGTTTCCAATCTAGTAATATTTGCAATGATGGGATTTGTGGGAGGCCAATTTGAGATTCTATTCTAAATTATTTTTCGACACATAGGTTGCTGAGTGACTTAACAAATGTCACCTTACAAGTTCAGGGTAAATATTACAATTTTCTCATATTTTTTGGTTTAATATAACAAAATCAACAATTTTTAAGCGGTTAAAAGTGTAAATATCAAAGTTTCACATTTTATTTCAAGATTATACTATTTCCCATTATCTGTAATTTACATTCATCACCCTTAATTTACGGCAAATAATGTACATATTTCCTCGCTTTTGAAACTATATTAATTATACTAGTCATAACGACAATATCTTTAATAATCCAAAATTACGAAAACAAGCCCTTATAGATTCAATAAATAAAATCTACCATTATACATTAAAAACTAACCAAACCTTCCACGTTTTTCAGCAATTACACTATTTAGTCCCCTCTAATTTAATTAATTAATCTCTAATGTACTTATTATAAGTAATTTAACCATATATAATCCAAAATAATATCCAATAAGACATTTTTACCCACCAACTTATTTATACAGAATATAACATTCTAATAACAAGTATAAAACAGACCCCATTGTTTAAGAAGTAACAAAACAAGTCCCTTATACTTTTAAATTCACAAATCGCTAACAAATAAATACTAAAACCCTAATTAATTGTCCAAACATTTCCCATTAATATACTATCATTAGTAATTAAATAGAACCTGGAAAACATATTAAAACCCTAACCCTAAATGTTATTTCTTTCCTTTTTTTCCTTTTAATTTAAAATCAGCAAACTAAAGATAAATCCCCGATAATTATTCGTCTCCTTCCTAAATTTTCCAACAATTTAGCAAGACATATAGATATAAATACCCTATGAAAAATAAAAATCAATTGTAAGAATAATTTTTATTCTGAATTCATAATTAACTAAAAATTCAGGTTTTGAACAAGTTAATAATTTATAAAATCAATATAACATGCATGAATAATATTCTTAAGACAAGAATGAATAAATAAGAATCAAAAATTAGAAACAAAAATACCTTTGATGATTCATGAGACTATTAATGAATTTATGCTATTACGGTGTGTTGATTTGAACCAAAATAATTTCCCCGATTGTAACCAAGCACTACTAAAAAACTTTACCAATATTTTTCCCAGAAATCCTTGATCTCCAAACACCTGGAAAATTCATAGCTGCCCTTGGAAAACTTTGGTGCCGCCTCTTTGTATTTTAGGGTTTCGGTGGTTATGGTTTTTAGGTTTTAACAAATAAGATGTATAAAAGAAATATATTAGGTAGTTTGCCTGAATTTATTGGGCTTTTCTAAATGGCTTAAATCTAATTTGTAACTTGCCATAATTATTTTGTAACTATCCATATGTAATTTACATTTAATTTGTAATAAAATATATACTTAAATACACTTAATTTCGCATAACTTATATATACATAATATTACTTATTTTTTCTTATATATATAAGGTCTTTTTAATATTACATAAATTTCATAAATGTCCACATGTATGTATTTATCATATTTCTAACAATGTAAATGAAGTTTTATTTAAGCTTTTATGAATTTTCTTGCATTAGTGGTAATATTGTAATATATTTTACACTTGTTGAGATTTTTTTAGGTTTTACATATTATTTTTATATAATGTTAAAACCTACTGTCTAAGGGTCGAATTTATACACCCCTTTATTATCCAAGTGTATACTTTTTATAAAAAGCTTATTTTATGATTTTTTTCAACTAATAGTTATAATATAAAACCATATAACTATTTGACATATGTGATCCTTTTATATTAATGTTCCAATAGATCACATATCTTCCATTTGTCCAAGGTGAACAAGTATATTATAAACATTTACTGTAACTTATTAAATAAACTTTATAAACCCTAATTTATACATAATCATGTTTATACTTAAACAACATGTTAACATACTTATAAATCCATTTTACATGATATATATAACAACGTGATATAAGAAAAAGTATATAAATTCATAAACATAAGTAAAAACCCTTTTTACATATTCAAAAGTCCTAAGTGGTGATTTAGCCATAAATAACATGTAACACATAAAATCATGATAATAAAAAGTATAAAGGTATTAGAAGACCTTAGGAAGGATGAATGTGATGAGAAACAAGTGCTAAACCCATGTTTAGACTTAAAACCAAAGCTTGCAAGATTATAAACCCTAGATTAGGTTTGAAACCCTAATCTTTCCTTTTCTTCCTTAATCCTTGCAAATGATGAACCAATGCTTGTAAACACCTTAGTGTGTCTTAGGATTGATGTGTAAAGGCTTGTATAGATTGTAGAAAAATTTTGTATGGTTTGCTTATGAGGGGATATTGAGCCGTGGGCTTATAGATAGAAAAGGGAGAAAGAAAATGGTTTTGCTAAGTGTAAAGATGTATGTAAATTCACATATGCATGCATGTATATATATAGGAAGGTAATAGATATTTGTTAGTTGCTAAGTTTGACTAGAAAAATCAAGGGGGGGGGGGTCTTCTTGTCGTGGGATTCAAAGGGACCAAGGGAGGGAAACAAGGGCTTAAATGCTTATGTTTCTTGGTTCCCCTAAGTAGGAATCATCCCATGAAACTATGGGATGTGTTTCTAGTTTATTTTTTTTTCTTTCTTATACATGTTACTTGTGTTTTATAAAAGAAAAGTGGAAGTGAAAGTATAAAAGTTATAATTAAAAGTAAAGTGTAGTTTTTATATATAAAGGTATACTTGTAAAGTATTTGTTAACTTGCATATACATATGAGACGTGTATATATATATATACATATGCTTAAAGGTTTATAAAATTTGATCATTGTATATAAACGTAGGTATTTGTTGAAGCGTACGCTAATTTTTACGGTTCCAAGAATACCTAATTGTCATTTATCGCGAAACGTAAACGCTTTCACGTACCCGATAAAATAACTTGTGAAATGTTAATAATTATTCTCAAAATAATTACTTAACCCTTGTTTTATGTAAACAATAATTTGCTTAATGCCCGTTTACATTAACTGATCATTTCTAGCTTACGCGATTTAACTTAACGGTTTCCATTAAAAACAAACGCGTACAATACTAAAAATAAATAGTGACTTTATCAACGTCGTACATTGTCCTAAAACATGGGGTGTTATATTTCATTTTAAAGTTTTTCAACATTTGTTGAAGAACAGGTTGACCCGGTGATCGAACCGGTTGAACCGGTAACCCGGTGACTCGCGCGGGCTGACCTGGTGGTCGAACCGGTAACCCACCTTCCTTTTCCTACCAAAATTATTCTAGACTTTCCATTTTTAAAGTTTTTAAACATTTCATTTTCCTACCAAAATTATTAAAGACATTCCATTAATAAAAGTTGAAAAATTGAAAATTAAGTGTTGAAAATTTAAAAATTAATGATTAAAAAGCTTGCATTAATTAAAGTTGAAATGTTGAAAATTCAAGTGTTGAAAATTTAAGAATTGAAGCTTTTTCTTTTATAAACGAGTACCACCGAATGGCTGTAATGAATATTATCACCGTTAAATTCTACACGCATATGGCCACATAATTTAGGAAATGTTGACAACCTTCAAAGTCTACTATAACTGTTTGTAACAACTTTGACACATTCAAGTGGCAAGTTTGAATGCATAGATATGCTTTCTGATAGCTTCAACTTAAAGGGAATGAACTGGTTTTTGCATGGCATAGATATGCTTTCCGATAGCATCAACTTGTTAGTAAGAGCGGTAATGGCGTCATTTTAGGATGAGCTACCACTAGTACTCGAAACTTGAGTTTTGTTTCTTGAAGTTCAAACCTTAGATTTATTTTCAATTATTGTTAAGGCTTCTTGAGTATTTCTTGTCAACAAATTTCAACCAGCTGCAGAATTGAGTGAATCTTGATCCGATTGATTCAACCCATTATAGAACATATCAATCTGATGCAGAGGTGAAAATCCGTGATGAGGACACTTCTTCAGTAGATTTTGACTCATTCTCGGGCCTCACTAAAAGTCTTACCGAATTTTTATTGAAAGTGTGTTATATCATTTCGAAGATTGGTGGTTATAGAAGGAGGAAAGAATTGATTCACGAACTTGGATACTAGATCGTTCCAAGTTGTGATCGAATTAGGAGGTTCTTTTTCAAGCCAAGTCTGGGCTGCTCCTTCAAGAGAAAATGGAAACAATATCAACTTAATAATGTCATGCGAGACTTGATTAAGTTTGATTATTTGTGTTATTTTTGTGAACATTTTAATATAAGATTAAGGATCATCGTTTTCAAAACCAAGAAATGAGATTGCAATTACAAGATTAAGCAACCCGATCTTTAATTCAAATTGATTAGCAAGAACGAGAGGTACAACGATTGCATCTCCAACACCTTCTGTAGGTGCTTGAAGTAACTCTTCCATCGTTTGGAGATCGAGATCCGGAATAGGACCTATAGGAGGCGGTCCTTGATTTTGATTATTATTATTATTCATATCTAATTCTTCAAAATCAAATAAAAGTGTCAACACGATTTCTTTGACGAATAAATCTCTCGGGATCTTCAAAAGGTAGAAAGAGATCTGCCTTTTTCTTCATTGTAGAACGTGTGCTCATACACTAAAAAGAAAATAAGACAGAAAATATTTTTGGAATTTTATAAAGATAATAAAATTGAAAAATATTTATGGTATTTTTAATATATATATATTATGTATATATATATATCTTCAAGGCACTAATCTGAAACACCACGTGAAAATCGTACAAATCTCCCCGACAACGGCGTCAAAAATTAATTAAGCCGAGAACGGTCAATCGAATTATAGTATAAAGTAGTTCCAGTATAGATAAAATATTCACTTGAGGACAAGCAAAAATCAATCTTCCGGATGTCGTATCCTCAGTGAGAGATGAATTGAGATTCACGTTTTAAGTCTCTTTTTTTAATGCTTCATTATCTTTTTTGTTTTTGGATTGGTTTAATACTACTAAATATATAATAATAAACTCAATTAATACTAAGTAATAATAAGCAAAGCAGATAAATCAAAGAGATATATATATAAAGGGATATGATTGTCAAATGAGATGTTTAGATCCTTAAGTGTGAATATAAGTTCTTATCGATGAATCAATATCAGTCAAATAAATTATTTTCTCACAATGTTGGTTTATTTTGAAAACAATTTTTAATCAAGATATTAATTACTAAATCAATGCCTATTTATTCTTACGGTTTTTGCCCATTCGAATAACCAAAACACTAATCTAAGTAATCCGTAAATTACTAATCATCATTCCCTTTTTAATTCTCACACTTAATTCACTAAACAGTACTCACTTAACAAGCATATATAAAAATTACTCACTAATTATGCTAATAATCAAATAAGCAACAATAGACATATTAAGATAAATTAAACTAAACTATCTAATATGAGAAAAGAAGTAGAACCCGTTTTATGAGATCAATACAAATTTCAACCACCCGATCTAAAAAACTTGATTAAACACTAAAGTTTAAAACTTTATTAGTTTTATTCAACCAATTAGCTAGTATAGTTTTGAGCTTTATTCACTAATAAGCTAAGTAAAAACTTAAAAAGCTTAAAACTTTAGTAGTAAAATAAGCTTATAAGACCTATTAAGCTCCTCGCCTAAGTGTTGGATAGATTTCATCAACATAAAAGCAAGCGATGTTTAAGCTAAACAAGATAATAAGCTAGGAACAATAAGCTACTTTTAAAACTTTTAAAAAACCTTTTAAGCTAAATGAAATATACTAACATTTAAACACTTTTTAGAAATCGAAACTAATTAAGAGCTAATAAGCTACTCAAAATCTGAGTATAATAATCTCAAGGCCGAGACAATAAGCCTCTAACGCACTTCTTAATATTTGAATAAGCTCCAAGTTCAAATAATAAACCAAAATAAGCTACTAGAATCAAACCTTTTATTCGAAACAAAACTTATAAATCTATTCAAAATCCTTTTGAAATCATTCGAAGCCAACAAACATAAACTATCCCACAAGCTCTCGAAATGAAAGGGTAACTAAAGCTTATAAATAAGCTGATTTTTATAAATCGTTGCACCCTTATTATGTTTTCGAATCGAGCTAGAAAGAAAAGGAGATCAAGAAAGGAAATAAGCTTAATAGATTTTATAAAAAAACTAACTAATAAACTAGATATATTCTAACTTATTTAGATAAGCTATAGAGAAGAACTTATCCAAAATAAGCTCGGATCTTGAATCCTCAAAATAAGCCAGGATTAGCTTATTTGAAAAGCAAAGACAACCAAAAACTAGTAAATAAGAAAAGAAAAAGAAGATTAGGAGAAGAGATTAAGCTTAAGTATTTTCCATCAAAGACATCTTCATTAATAAGCTAAATGATTCTGATTACAATAAGCTAATAAGCTAGAAACAGCTTTTTACAATAATTCTTAATAAGCTAAAAACTAACAAATAAAATAAGTTATACTATTTTTTTCTAACTAAAACTACACACACATAACTCTAGATTAGGTGGCCTTTTATAGCCCAATGACTAGGGGCATTCTTGTCTTTTCACACTGGAGGAGCGTGTGTGGAAATTTCTTGGTAGATAGGATAGCCACCCGTAGCTTGACACGTACCCCCCTTCTAGAACCTTTGCAGCTAATCATTGCCTTGGATCACGAGCCAATCATTGGCTTGGTCTACGAACCTCATACTGACGTGTTTTGGATACGTGGCGTGCTCTGATTGGTTCCCAACCTCGGACCTCATCATTGCGTGAACCTCATACCAATCAAACCTCGTACCTCTGCCCCAATGATTGTCTTGAGTGGCAAACCTCGTACCTCATACAACTTTATTGTTAGACACGTCAGTTGCCAGGTGGCACGCTGTCATTGGACAGCCGTTGACACGTGTTAGATATAGGACCCCCCTCCCCACATGCCACATCATCGCTGACATGGCAGCCACGTGTGCCCACGTGTCAGCCGTGTGTGCCCACGTAGCATCTACGTGGCGCTAACGTAGATAATAACAAAGATTGCCAAGCCCGAGTCGAACCCGAGACGTCCCGAGCAAAGGCTCAAGGGAGTCACCCGGTCCAACTGCGCTGGACTCAAATATCATTATATATAGGCAGTTAAATTCTATTTAAGGGATTTTTATTATGAACCAGGTTTATTTTAATAGAAGGTTCAAAAAGATATTAACCGGTTCAAAATGAGAAAGGTTCAAAAAGGAAGTAAGGTACCGATAAACTCATAATTTCATGCTTTTTCCAATGGAGTGCCGGGGAATTTTTACGACTTCGTTTGAATCTCGATAAATGTGAAAACTTCGTCGAAACTCATCCGAAAATCATCATTTTTGCTTTGTTTTCAAACCCTTGTACCTGCAAGACATAAAAACACATACCAAGCAGATTTGCAATATAATTTCACACACATTTTATGGTTTTTAGTCTGTATTAGAGTATTTTCTGGGTACAAATGATGTGTGTTTAAGCACACATCAAGTACTCATGGATGGTGGCCAATTACTAGGTTGTTGATTAAAGTTACTAGGTTTCGGTTTGTTACCATTAACAGTGTTTGGTAATCTAGCAAACTATTGCACACTAAGTTTGGTATTCAAAACTTTGTCTTTGTAAAGTTGTGTCTTTTTCTTGGCTTCCTCTAGGTAGTAGTTATGAACCATGTCATTTAAGCCTACATATTCCTTTGGTGACTGTCATGACACATGCTTTGAGCTATTCCTAGAAGGACCAGGTGCATTAACATCATAAGGCTTAGCAAAAGACGATTTCCTAACTTGAGTCCAAATTGAGATCGTTTAGATTTATACGCAGTTGGTTGTCTTACCACTTGTTGATTTCTGATTGGTTGTGATGTGTTTCAAAAGCTTTAAATTTATAATTACTGAAAATACCGATTTTATTATATGGAAACACACAGGTAAAAGTATAACCCTCGTATGTAGTATAATATTTTTAGGTAAGACCAGGTCGTTCATAGGGATTTGCGTAGTGTTCGAATAATCAGAAAAACAATACTTTAACAGAGAAATAAACAGACTTGCATTCAATAATGAGAAAGATTACTACTCGGTTTGACATAACTCCTAAGCAATGGTGATGATTACGATCTCATATTTAAGGTTGTTTAATTTATAAAAAGGTTTTCTCGTCAAAAAACGTTTTCACAAATTAATGCGTTTAACTTAAGACTTATATTTAATTAACTCGATCAAATGTTTCACTCAAATAATTCAGTTACTATTATATCAAAATCTATTTTGTTTATCAAACAACGTAAGCGGATTTCTTCATCCAAACGATAAAGACCGTAGACAAATCTTTAAAACCATATAACATACAACGGGTCTTTCGACCTATACCGTTATATGCATACAATCAAAGTTGATGATCAAAGTTTATAAGATAAGACACGATAGGATTTCAACATAAGCTTAAGATTAAGAAGATCGCAATTATACCAAATGCTTATTTATTATATTAACATCTCCGAGTAGTCAAGAGAAATTTAGCCTCTCATGGCTATGAAGTTCATAACAAAATAAAGTAGAGAAACAAGAAACATACTATGCTTAGATAGGAAAATGGATCAAACTCCACCCTTTAAGGGTATCGGATCTTACTTAGATCTTTATTTTACTAAATACTATGGTGTTTGTTCTTCGTTCTTCGTCTTCGATCTTCAAACCAAGATGTTTAAGAGATAATTGTGTGTTGAATAATATGAGGAATGATATGAGAAGTGCTTTGGAATGCTTGATTTTTGTCTCTATTTATAGGCTAAATGAGGGTCAAAGTGCGGAGCACATTCTAAAATGTGCGGCATACTTAGCTTAAGTCGGTGCGATTCCATTTAATGCTGATAGGAAGTGCGGCGCACTTTTGTAGAAAACCGGTACACTTGAGGTGTAAATACAGACTTCATTTAATTCATTAATCTATTTAATTCGAACGGAAGTGTGATGCATGTTAATACAAATAATGTCTAAAAACGTTATTTACATTTTTCGACCTCTCAACGTTTTGATAATAACAAAATGTAAAAACGTTTACAATATAAATAAACGTTTACAAATTATAAATCGTAAAATTCCATTTTTAAGATTAATCACATAAGGTATGAACAAACAAATCATTAAGCATGATTAGTGATCAAGAAAATATTTTTCTTAAACATTACATTTTCACAAAAGTATTTTTACAAAATAAAAATACATAAATATTTTTTAAATAAAAGAAAATGGTTTATTTAAAAGAAAAAATCTCAAAGAGGTAGAATATGGATAATGCTTGTGGACGGTGTAATTAACATATTTGACTCAGGTGTGCCTAACCTTAGCCTTATACTTTGAACTTTTCTTTCTTTCTTTTCCATTTTTTTAATTATACCAAAATTGCGATAACTAAGGCTGGCACAGAACTTTGACTTTCTTCTTTTGAGCTTTCTTCTTTGATTTTGGGTACTTCAGCTGAATCTTAGCACTAAAAGTGAGTGCTGTAGATACATGATTATGTAGGGGGTTTATTTTACCTCTTATCATACGACTTTGGCTATAAATTAACCTCACTGCGGTAAGTAAATGATAATCAAGCACAAGGTATGAAGCTACTAAATTACCGACCTAATCATATAATTTTATACCAATACCAATGCTCTAGAAAAGGTGACAACTACAAGAACACAGCCATAACGACGGATGAGACACTAGCAGTTGCATTCAAACCTTAACCTGAGAAAGCTAAATGCAAAAATTTAGGCATCCTTACATTTTTAATGGGTTATTTTTGTGCTATTTATAGTGTCAATCTGGTTGGACTTGCCTTACTAAGAGCATATATTTTTTAATTTGAGAAAGCATATAATAATTTTTATTAAGTATCCATTGAAAATTTTGCTAAATTGCAGGGCAAACATGGAGGGATATTGTTAATACAAATAATCACACAAAAATGATATTTATATATAATGTATAACACCCCGTGTTTTAGGGTCATTGACGACGTCAATAAATTCACAAGTTATTTTTAGGGTTTTACGCGTTTATTTTTAAATCGTAATCGTTAAGCTAAATCGCGTAAACTCAAAATTATCATTCAATATAAACGGGCATTAAACAATTAAATGTTTACATCAAGCAAGTGTTATATGATTATTTAGAGGATAATTATTAACTTTGTTTATTTTATTTTTATTGGTTACGTAAAATGCTTATGTTTCGCGATAAAATGCGTTTCGGCGTTCCCGGAAGAACCAAAACTTATCTACGATTAAACAAATACCTATGATTATACCCAATACTCAAAATAATCAAAATATAATCCCACAAGAGCATATGTGGCCGGATATGGTGTGATAAGACCAACAAATATCTTGTTGCATGCATCTAGTCATCACAACATCAACTTGAACCATGACTAGGCATTTTTACAAGCCTTAGTCATCTTTCTTGTCTTTGCCACCTTACATGCATCAACTAGACACAAATATCTTCTCCAAGTAGTAAAAATACCCATGCATGTATGAGCTAAGAAGTCATAACACATTCCTTAAACAAGAAAATCACAAAACTCTCTCATTCTCACTATATCATCCCACGGCTCAAAATTTTTAATTTGGGCAATCCATAGCTTGATTTTATTTCACCATACAAGCATACACACATCATTCCTAAGATATACTAAGGTGTTTGCAAGCATTGGTTAACCATTTGCAAGTGTTGAAGCAAAGAATGGAAGATTAGGGTTTTAAACCTAATCTAGGGTTTTTTCAAATAACCTTGCAAGCTTGGATTTGTGATCAAACAAGGGTTTGGATTATGTTGGTCATCATACTACATATCATTAAGGTTATCTAAGACTCTTTATATATTCATACTTATGATTTTATGTGTTCATATGTTTATATAGCTAAATCACCATTTAGGGTTTCTTTAATGGGTTTTGATTAAAAGTGAGATTAAAACACTTGTTATCTTGAACACTTAAGTAAAACATGACCTAATGGACCTAATATATGTAATACATAAGATATTTAGGGTTCTATTGGGTTTTGTTAACAAAGTGGGTACAGCCTAAAAAAGTCATAAGTACAAGTATTTTAAACACATTTGAGAATTTATCTTTAGGGGCTGTTTTGTAATTTGAATTTTACATATATGTATGATTTTTAAAATATACTGTCTCAAGAGAGCGACGGGGTCATAAAGGAACACGAAAAAACGGATTAATAAAGAAGAAGATTAAGAAGATTCGCGTAATTACGAGTTTACAACGATAGGATACTTTTTTAAAACAATTTTTATAAAGTTCTACTTTCACACAGAAACTTTATTACTTTTATAAAACATCAATAATATGATAAAACTTTTAATTACAAGATCATGCTCGAAAGAATCGCTAAAAACGGAGCTATAACGAATAAGATACGACATTTATGGGTTTTGCGTTAATAAGTTATATAATCAGTAATGAACAGTTAAAACAACAACTTTAACATCATGATCTTGAAAACCATAAAAAATGTGATTTTAATGATCACTCGTCTTACTAGGAAAGCGTGGGCGTAAGAAAACTACGAGAAACAGACTAAAAACGACAAAGTTATGTCATTTTTGCTAAACGCGTAATTATAAACGTTTTTACCTTATAAATATGATTTTGCTAAAACGATTAGATGGTGATATAGTTATATAGATATATATGTGTTATTAGTTATCAAAGTGCTATATTCAATAGGAACATTTCAATATTCGAGCCTCTTCGAGATTGGCGTATCGAACGGAGTTGTGGATTTACGATTTAAAGTATCATAGCTCCTATTAGTACGTCCATGTCTTGACATTTTAATTATGATGAGCCCAAACAATAGTATTGATGATTATATATAAGATTGTTATATTGGTAGTTGTTAGACATCAGTACTTGAGTACTGATTCGACCTATATTGGATAGGTTGACTTTGGCGTTTCATCGGTACGCCATTTCATTTTGTCCTGTGGGTCTTCTGGTGTGTTTATACTTATTTTAGCTCACTTGAGGTGAGGTTCATAACTCCCACGTTTTACACTGATTGTTTTAAAAGTTTTTGGGGTGTGAAACTTCTTATTTCTAATATTATGTACTTGGTTGATTACAAATTGATTTATACACTCATTTATATATCTCACAATTGTGGATACAATACTTGGTTAAATTTTTGGACGTAAACACATACTTGATTTTCAATCGAATGATTACGGATTAGCTTAGGTTGCATGAACTGTAAATCACTTGGAGGGTGAGCGCGAATGTTATAAAATAGATCTATTAGGGATTGACAAACCACGTTTGGGTGATTAGCTCTCACTAGTTCTAGATCAAACTAACAAACGTTATACCATGTCAGATCAGGTGGAATAATGCAATGTTGCCTTGGGAAGGTGGAAATACAATTACGGTACCTTGAATAAAGTGGCATACTTTTAAGGTCTACGTCACAGTTTCCATGAACTTAGAGTAATCGTAAGTCATTGTCTTATAGACATTTTGGAATATTTATGTTGCCTTGAATAAAGTGGCAATACATACTTGAAACTTGTTGGGATATTTATATTGTCGTCATTTCAATATATACTTGAAACATTTTAGGATTTATACTTACAAAAACCTATGAATTCACCAACTTTATGTTGACGTTTTAAAGCAATGTTTTTCAGATGATCAATAAGGTACGAGGTGCATTGGTGATTATGTTTTGGATGTCATGCATTAAAGATTTGGTCGCATTATGCTTAAGTATAATTACTAAGGGCTAGAAATCTTTGTAATATTAACAGGTGAACAAGTAAAGCTTTAGGATTTGTAATAAACAAATTTGTTAAATCCAATGTATCAGTTTTAAACGACTTTTAAATGGTCGTTCTATATATATCTTGTGCTATTGATCTTTGAAGTAACACGCCCCGGATCCTTATTCCGCTGCGACCCATTTTGGAGGTGTTACAGATTGGTATCAGAGCCAAGGTTATAGAGAACCAGGTGTCAAAAAATGTATTTGCTGGACACTATAACCATTTTAAACATTGCTTTTAGTGACAAAAGGGGTTGCACGGGACATACATGCATATACTAGTTGCTGCATTAGTTGGTTAGACTAGATGCTTACATGATACATATACGTGTTCATATTATAGTACGTACATTACTACGAGGGTATTATATATATATATATATATATATATATATACAAAGATGAGTACGTAGACTTTCTATGGGATAGACAAACACTAGAACCCCATTTAGGTATAGTGGGTTGCACCATAGCCTCAAGACCATACATGATAACTATGTGAAGTTAGATGAACATAATGTTCGAGTACCGTCCAAAGTCGAGTAAATTTATTAATTAGGTCGAGATGTGTACCAATCTATGACTACATCTCAAGACAGTTCTTGTTTGATGAGTGGTGATATGGAGCCATGACAAGATTGTTACACAACTCAAGGTACTTGATAAATTCCCTCGAGGATGGTTAGGACTCGTGAGGGATTATGTGAAACAATAGCGTAATTATAGTGGTAAGACCACTATATGAATATTTGTCTGATATGTGCAGACACACTACTTGCTTACTTGCGGACGTAACTTAGAAAATGGCATCGAGAAGAACTACGAGGGCTGGACCAGGCACAGAAACAACAACTACCACCACATCTGTCACTAATGCCCAGCTTTAGGCAATGATTGACCAAGGTGTCACTGCTGCACTGGCAGCACATGATGCAAACAGAAATGGTGATGATAGCCATGCTTCGGGAACAGGTGTCAGAGGGAATGAACATGCTGCTCGTGAATGCACCTACCTGGATTTACTGAAGTGCAAACCCTTAGATTTTAAGGGCACTGAGGGAGTTGTTAGACTCACTCAGTGGTTCAAAAAGATGGGTCTGTCTTTAGTCTATAAAGCAATGCACCTGTAGAATTCCAATGTCAAATTTGCGACTTGTACTCTGCAAGAAAATGCCTTGACGTGGTGGAACTCTCACGTTAAGACTACTACTCTAGAAGTTGCCCATGCAATGCCATGGAAAACGTTGAAGAAAATGATGACAGACAAGTACTGCCCGAGGGGTGAAGTTAAGAAGATTGAGTTTGAAATGTGGAATCTGAAGGTTGAAAAAAAATAAAAAAAAAAAAAAAAAAAAAAAAAAAAAAAAAAAAAAATAAAAAAAAAATAAAAAAAAAAAAAAAAAAAAAAAAAAAAAAAAAAAAAAAAAAAAAAAAAAAGGGTACCGATGAGGTAACCTAAAAACTAACGTTTTCCAAGGAAACTAGCACTAAGGTAACGATCAGATGTTCCGAAGAGTCAGACAAGGTTGAGAAATATATCGGTGGCTTGCCCGATATGATCCATGGAAGTTTGATGGCAACTAAGCCGAAGACCATGCAAGATGCCATTGAGTTCGCCACTGAACTAATGGATAAGAAAATCAACACTTTTGCTGAAAGACAAGCTGAGAACAAGAGGAAACTTGATAACAACAACCAAGCTCAACAACAACTTCCCAAGAGACAAAATGTGGCTCAAGCTTATGCCGCTGGGACTGGTGAAAGGAAGGGGTATGTTGGGACTCTTCCATTATGCAACAAGTGCAAGTTTCATCACAATGGCCCGTGCACTGTAAAATGCACAAACTGCAATAGGGTCGGTCATCTGACCAGAGGCTGTTGGAGTTCTGCTGTTACTAACAATCAAAGAACCCTCACTTGCTATGAACGTGGGAATCAAGGACACTACAAGAGTGATTGCCCGGAGTTAAAGAATGGGAACCAAGCTAGAGGTGTTGGAACACGTGGAATGGTGCTTGTCTTAGTAGGAGGAGAGCCCAATCAAGACCTTGATGACATGGAAGATAATACCAATGCTTAGACTTCATTTCTTAAAGAATTCTCGTTGTACTTTTGCTTAAATTTCTGTTGTACTGAATGATTTCAAATTATCTATCAATTAATGTATGGCAAAAATTTTGTCTACTTTACATTAACTTTCTATTTTGCAAGTCTAATCATAACGCTATTTTGACAAAAAAGAGCAATGCATCGTTAGTCCTCAATTATACATAATTTGATCACCTATGTAAAATTCAGGAAGGACCATGCCGTGCTGAGAGTAGTCACCTTAAAACTTCTTGTTAAAGAAATAATTTTCTATTCTATTAAGATTGTGTGCGTATTCATGAAATACGTTTACTTTGGTCAATTGAATTAGTAAACTATAACAACTAAGTAGACCTTTACTCCATCTTACTATAAAGTCGACGCCATCTTATACAAAATCCTAAGCCAAGAAGCTAAGACACATCACTAGTCGCCCTAGGACAAACCACTATCAAACTTGTTCGCCAGAGAGTTATGCCATATGTGAGTTGAAGCGTAAAATTTCAAATTGGACAACCGAGTTATGCTTTAAGTTATCGCCTAAGTAAAGGTGAGTACGTCTTTGGCATTTCTATTCTTTTGGCATTTTTATGGCTTTTATTTGGCAAAATCCCGGGTAATTTAATGTACAATTAAGCAAATATCATTAAGTTTCCACAAGGGCTGAGCAGGGTTCATAATACATTTCATGTATCCAACTTGAGGAAGTGTTACGCCGACGAATCCTTAGCTGCTCTGTTAGGTTGACTTCGCCTTAATAACGAGCTTTGGTTTGTTGAGAAACCGGTGGAGGTCATGAATCGAGAAGTCAAACGATTGAGACAAAGTCGTAACTCAATTTTCAAGGTTTGATAGAACTCTAGGCGAGGTCCTAAGTTACATGTGAACATAAGGACCAATTATGGAAGAAATATTCACACCTTTTCACGGAAGCTAAACCGTCGTCAAGTGCTGTTTCATAAGCCTTGAGGACAAGGCACATTTAACGGGGGAAGACTCTAACACCCTGTATTTTAGGGTCATTGACGACGTCAATAAATTCACAAGTTATTTTTAGGGTTTTACGTGTTTGCTTTTAAATCGTAATCGTTAAGCTAAATCGCGTAAACTCAAAATTATCATTCAATATAAACGGGCATTAAACAATTAAATGTTTACATCATGCAAGTGTTATATGATTATTTAGAGGATAATTATTAACTTTGTTCATTTTATTTTTATTGGTTACGTAAAATGCTTACGTTTCGCGATAAAATGCGTTTTGGCGTTCCCGAAAGTACCAAAACTTATCTACGCTTAAACAAATACCTACGATTATACCTAATACTCAAAATAATCAAAATATCATCCTACATGAGCCTATGTGTCCGGATATGGTGTGATAAGACCAACAAATATCTTGTTTCATGCATCTAGTCATCACAACATCAACTTGAACCATGACTAGGCATTTTTGCAAGCCTTAGTCATCTTTCTTATCTTTGCCACCTTGCATGCATCAACTAGACACAAATATCTTCTCCATGTAGTATGAATACCCATGCATGTGTGAGCTAAGAAGTCATAACACATTCCTTAAACAAGAAAATCACAAAACTCTCTCATTCTCACTATATCAACCCACAGCTCAAAATTTTTAATTTGGGCAATCCATAGCTTGATTTTCTTTCACCATACAAGCATACACACATCATTACTAAGATATACTAAGGTGTTTGCAAGCATTGGTTAACCATTTGCAAGTGTTGAAGCAAAGAATGGAAGATTAGGGTTTCAAACCTAATCTAAGGTTTTCATACTTGCAAGCTTGGATTTGTGATCCAAACAAGGGTTTGGATTGTGTTGGTCATCATACTACATATCATTAAGGTTATCTAAGACTCTTTGTGTATTCATACTTATGATTTTATGTGTTCATATGTTTTATTTAGCTAAATCACCATTTAGGGTTTCTTTAATGGGTTTTGATTAAAAGTGAGATTAGAACACTTGTTATCTTGAAAACTTAAGCAAAACATGACCTAATGGACCTAATATATGTAAGACATAAGATATTAAGGGTTCTAATGGGTTTGTAACAAAGTGGTAAAGCTAAAAAGTCCTAAAAACAAGTTTTAAACACATTTTGAAAAAAATATCTTAAGGGGCTGTTTGTAATTCGAAATTTACATATATGTTTTATGATTTTATAAAATACTACATGTCACAAGGATCGAGGGGTCATAAAGAACTCGAACAACGGATTAATAATGAAGAAGATTCGCTAATTACGAGTTTACGACGATAGATACTTTTATAAAACTATTTTTATAAAAGTTACTATTCATGGCAGAAACTTATACTTTGTAAAACATAAATAATATGATAAAACTTTTAATTTTGAGATCGTGCTCGAAAGAATCGCTAAAAACGGAGCTATAACGAATAAGATACGGCATTTACGGGTTTTGCGTTAATAAGCTATAATCTGTAATGAACAGTAAAAACACTATTCACATCAGAATCATGAAAACCTAAAAATGTGATTTTATGATTACTCGTCTTACTACGAAAGCATGGGCGTAAGAAACGCAAGAAACGGACTAAAAACGACAAAGTTATGTCATTTTTGCTAAATGCGTAATTATAAACGTTTTTACCTTATAAATATGATTTCGCTAAAACGATTAGATGGTGATATAGCTATATAGAGATATATGTGTTATTAGTTATCAAAGTGCTATATTACTAGGGAATTTCATAATGAGGCCTCTTCGGATGACGTATCGACGAGTTGTTGGATTTACGATTTAAAGTATCCTAGCTCCTCGTACGTCATGTCATGACCTCTTGATTATGATAGCCCGAACGATAATATGATGATAACTATATAGGATTGTATATGGTAGTTGTTAGACAACGTACTTGAGTACTGATTCGACCTATATTGGATTAGGTTGCTTTCGACGATTATCGGACGCATTTTGCGTGATATACTTGATATTAGCTCACTTGAGGTGAGTTCATAACCCCACGTTTTACATGATTTGTTTTATAAGTTTTGGGGTGAGAACATGCTTGTTTATAAATACATTTACTTGGTTGATTACAAATTGATTTATGCACTTCTTTACTTGTCATGCGATGAGATACAATACTTGGTTTACTTTTTGGACGTAAACACATACTTGACTTTTACTCGAATAATTACGGATTAGCTTAGGTTTCATGAACTGTAAATCACTTGGAGGGTGAGCGCGAATGTTATAAAATAGATCTATTGGGGATTGACAAACAACCCCCGTGTCGAGTGATTAGCTCTCACTATTCGAGATCGAACTAACAACTTATAAGGTCATGTCGGATTACGACTGGATTTGGTGTCTACAGGGCCATACATGATTACGAATGAAATTTTAACCAGTGCCTTGTATAAAGTGGCAAACTTATAAGTCTACGTCCGCAGTTCATGAACCTAGAGTATCGTAAATATTATCTCTTACAATACTTGAAACTACTTGTGATATTATGCTCATTATAATATCTACTGTAAATATTTTTGGGATATTTGTGCTCAGTACAAAATACACTTGAAACATACCTTGAATAT
Organism: Tanacetum coccineum; assembly: GCA_026074375.1. Classification (NCBI taxonomy): domain Eukaryota; kingdom Viridiplantae; phylum Streptophyta; class Magnoliopsida; order Asterales; family Asteraceae; genus Tanacetum; species Tanacetum coccineum. The sequence continues at coordinate 18,659 of BQNB010056073.1, read as the reverse complement.
TGTGCTCATTACAATATACACTTGAAACATTTTTGAATATTGTGCTCATTACAATATACACTTGAAACATTTTTTGGATATTGTGCTCATTATAATATCTACTTGAAACATTTTGGGATATCATGTTCATTACAATATATATACTTGAAACATTTTAGGATTTTATATAAGGAAACCTATATATGTAGGTTATGCGTTGCAAGTCTTGTATGGGCGAAACTTGTAACATAGTAAACCTATATATATATTTTTGGGATTTACATTCGAACTTACAAAAACCTATGGACTCACCAACTTTATGTTGCCTTTTACATGTTTTCTCAGTGAAATAGATGCTTGGCCTATTTTAGGAAAATGGAGTCCAACTTTTCAAGAATACTTTTCAAACAGACACTAGAGGTTGTTCCATCATGACTTGTGCAATGGTATTATGAAGTAACGCTCCCGAAAACACATTCCGCTGCGACCCATTTTTGGGGTGTTACACTACTTGTCCTACTTTTTACAAATAATTATGCTTCAAATTGCTTAAAATCCATGCTAATTTAAAAATTTCTTGTAGCATACTTTTGTAAAATTACTAGTTACATGACCTCGCGCACGAATAACCCTTAAATAGTCAAATTGGTGAGAATTAAGCCTATTCCGTTTCCAAACGTTTACCAAAAATTCTACAATAAATATGAGTGCGCCGGTGATGTAGTGGACTTTAGAACTTGGCTTGGTATATCACTCGAGACCACAATGATGAGTACTATAGATTTAGATGGAGTAACCTGTTTAACTGGTAAATTTTTAGATAAAAGAATACACTAAAAAGCCTATATGTTGTAATATTAACTAACTACACTGGTTAGTTAAACCCCGTACGATCCTTTGCTTACTCTCACTATAAGACTAAGATTCCCCTAGAAAAACTGTTGGCCATTCTTGCTTTTTCACACCAAATGTTTATTTCATTACACCTTTACACCTTAGCCAACCCTGTAGATTAAGCCGATTTAATCAACATTGTTAGTTGCTTTTGTGTAAAGTTTTGTAGTCCCTGTGTCAAAGTGAAATTTTCTATCTCCGGTTAGGTCGGGAAATTGCACAATGCAATGGGAATGTAAAAGTATGTAGCTCGTGTATTTTGCTACTTTCGCGATTATGTTTTATGTCCGAAGATTAAGTGTTTAAAGAAAAATTATCTAGATGAATTATGATGGTGAAGATGGTGAGATTACACCGAGATTCATAGTGTATTGTTGAAAAAAAAAAATGGAAAAATAGAAAATTGCAGCAAAAAAAGAAGGAAAGTTAGATAATCGGTTTGCTGAGCTCAACATAATAAAATTACTTAAGGATCAGTTTATAGCGATGTGTGGTAAAAAATCAATGATGTATAGTTTGTATAAAGTGTCGATATCACCACTTGTCTTGTAAAAGTATGTATAAGTATGGATGATTGGGAAGTTGACCGTTATGGGAACGCCAACTTAGGTTGTCTTTGTCATTCTATAATCGAGACGTTTGCGTATATATTTCTGAGTCTTTATCATGGAACGATCGGGAAAGTTTCTAGCAACTATATACCTTATTTGTTCAGGCTTAATCTATTTGTTTTGTGAATTTTATTTACCAATAATTACTCCCTTTCCGAACAACTAACCTTAGTTTTACTCAAAGAGGATTATATCGAATCATGCTATGTATACCTTCGTTACAGGTGTGTATGTGTGATTCAACCACCTTGTTGGTTTACTACTTTTGGTGAAAGTTAGAAGATCCATACCCTATATTACTCTTTGTCATAAACCCTTGGTTTTTCCTCAAGTGGGGGCTTATAATGTCATTTTGTCGTTATGGATGTATATATGTTCTGCCACCCTTTGCTAGTTAATGACATTGGTACAGACTACTATCTTATTCGTATCTTATTCGAGTTGGGGGAATGAGCAGTCAATGTGTCTAACCCATCGTACAAGGTGTGATGTATGATCTTTGGTGCCCTTTGAATATTGGTATCGCTAGAGGTGAAAAAGAGTAATCCAACCCATTAGCTATAACCCGTTTTAACCTTTTTAAATTTTTTTACTCCTTATCTCTAGTCTTATGATGTGTTATCCTTGCCAACATAATGATTAAAAACAAATCACGACCGAGCAATTAAGCATACCTATTAAATGTTACCACCTAGATTAGTTAAGTGATATGAGTGTTTTTATTTCCCATATTTCGCAGGACTGCTTTGTTTTTTTGTACAATGATTAAATGAAAGAATGCTTAAGGGAAAAATCCTTAACTCCGGTTGGGATACATTTTCAATAAATTACTAAAGTCTACTCGAGGACAAGTAGGATTCTAGTAGGAGGATATTTGATGACATCAAATAACCTTACTTTTATAGCATCATTTATCCCAAGTAAATTACCCACTTTTATATAATTATTGCAAGAATTGGTACTTAATTGCTTAAAGTTGTTTAATTGCAAGTATTTATGGATACCTTTGTGAAGACAACTAAAAGACCAAACATTTATGGACTTAAACGAAGATATTTGAAGATTGCTTATTCTGACTACATACGCCGTATCCAGCAAAGAAGATATGGCGTATCTACGCCTGGACTTCATAAGAAACCGCATTTGTTCAAGACCCAATACGGCGTATCCTGCTAATTACATACGCCGTATCTAGCTGGTCAATAGTCAAAGATCGTGAAGTTAATGTGATTGACGACAATTATTACTGACTGATTGTGAATGTAGCGCGAACATCCATGGATACACCCCAATACGCCGTATTGACCTCATTCAATATCGGAATAACCCTTTTTCAGACTCTATAAATACAAGACCCTAAACTCAGTTTTAGGTATGCAAGTGAAACCCTAAACCACCAATCGACCAAGAGACGAATAAAGGAGCATAGAAGGTCCTAAAAGAGCCTCAAGATCAGAGGAAAACTCTTGTAATCTTAGCACAACCAAATACGCGTTCGCTTAAGGTTTCTTTTCTTTAATCGTTCATATATAAAACCGTGTGTATTTTTACAATGACTATCGGCTGTACCATTAGTACGCCATGTTTATGATTGTGGGGGTTTTTTTTTTTTGTTTTTTAATTTAAAGTTGGTTTGTTTATCTCGATTGCATGCTTATTCGTTGGTTGTTAATTATGTTTATCAATTTATACTCGTTTACGTGCTTATATATGCGACCTATCATTCAACTGGGTCTAGTCCTACATATTTAATGCACTGCAACTTCGGTATTGTATGGGCGTAGGCTAAGAGTTCAGGATAGCTCTCCATATCTGCAAGTAAGTTAGTAAAGTCTCCATGAGCTAGGGTTTATAAAGCCACCCTTATTAATCTCTTAAGATAGATTATAGTCAGCAAATAAAATACTTTATGCGGATGCGTCTAATTGTGACAGAATTAGCGTGTCTAGGTCTTAGGAAGAAGTATCGCCTAAGTCTAGGAATGATATACCCCTTTGAGATAAGACAATCATTGCACTAAATAAACAAACCTGCGTTTTATCGGATTATTCATGGTTGATATGTTTCCCTTACATTAGTTCTTGACCGCTCCTCTATTGTTTGTTTATCTTCTTGTGTGTGTTTATTGCTTTACTTGTCATCAAAACCCTAGGTTAGATAACCAAAGCCGTGACAGTCTCTCAGGCTAAAACCCCCTTTTTATCATTAACTTAGGTTTAACATAAATTAGATTAATTTAGTACCACAACATAGATAACTAAAATACTAATAGAACTAAGAAATTAACGCTAGTTAGAGAAGGAAATAACACCTCGCTCCTTAGTGGATCGACACCCTATTTACCAACGAAACTACATCTGACTGGGTACACTTCCCGTTAAAGTGATTTTTAGTTAAGTCACAAATATAATAAATGTTTAAAACTGATAAATATATATAACAACCTACACGACGACACATCAGTGTCACCGTCCTGGCTAACGATCATGATTTTTGCAACCTTGGTTGGACAAACTCCAAAAATTCCATTTCTACTAATTTCATTCACGTCATTTTGTTCATCCTTTCCCAAGGTACTATGACTCTAATAGCTCCAGTTAAAGTACTACTGTCTTATGTTTAACACTAACAAATGTCACTTTAATTATTTAAAAGGCCCGAAAGTATTGAACCATTCTCTACGGCTTCATCATCCTTGTAAAACCTAAAAAAGCTCTGACCATGTTTTTTGATGATTCCTTATCCATAAGATACTTAAGTGCATATTGGGTTAGAATTTTTATCTATCTGTTATCTTTTGAAAAGCGAGGGTATGAGGCTTTAGAATGCGCTGCTAAGAACAAAATCCTAATTTCCTAACCTATAGTATGGTGGAAAAACTAGAAGGAGGGTTAAATAGTATTTTTCCTTGGTTTTAAGATTTACTTTTCAAATTTTTGTTATGATCTTATGTGAATTTTGCACAATATTGATGTTTGGTTTGAAAATAAATGTAATGCAAGAAAGTAAAGAATTAGAAAGAAAGAACCAAGATACAAGCGTTTATAGTGGTTCGGCTACAAGGGACATTTCCTACCCTTACTCCACTCCCCGAGTCACCTACTTGAGAGTTGGTAAACACTAGTCACCAAACACCTTTCAACCGGAAGAGAAGCCTCGCAATGTTGCTTACACCTTTTAACGGTACAAAGCTAAATACCGGATTCTTCACACGATATAATCACACCAATATCACTACTCTTGGTTTACAATGGGGATGAATACAACTATGACTACTATATGATGTACAAGAACCAGAAGTATGATCTTGACAATGCAATAGAGATGCAAAACAAGACAACTGGAGCTTGATTGTCTCAAAGAGGTGTTTGGCAATTTCTTCCTTGAAGAGAATTACCTACAAATTATTTTACCGGGGCTGTTTTCCCCTTTACTAAAAAAAAAGAATTACCTACAAATGCTAAGAGAAACTAAACAAGAACTGATAAGAAAGATACGCTGCAATTGATGACATCATCAATTGCAGCATATTTGGATTTTGATATGCAAAATCTTGAGAGATCATAGTAATTTGTAAGAGTACGCAAAGATTATGCTGCAATTGATGATGGCATCATGATGTAAATGGAATTTACTCCAATTTACCTATAATTCTAAGTATTACCAAAATAAAAAGGTAAGTTTATGTGTATTAAAGTATTTACTTTCAACATGCTTTTCTATTTTGTTTATCAACAAAACATAGTAAGATCGTAACATAGAAATAAACATTTTTATCGGTTTATTTGTATTAACAATCTCCTCCTTTTTGTTGATGACAAAATATAAAACTTATTGGAAGTAAACTAGCCAAATGGAAGAATGATTTATGATTGTGGATTATGTTAAGTTCCATTTACTCTTTCCCTTCTCCCCCTTTTTGTCAAAACATAAGGGAGTTGAAGGAAATATTCTAGTTAGAAGAGGAAGAGAGGTAAAAAGCAAGATCGATATGAATCATGATATCAAATGTTTTCGCCTTATGGAAGTTAACTGCCCTATTATTTAAAGGTGTAAGGGCTTGAATATTTTTTTATATTCAGAGTAAAATGCCAAGATCGTCTTGAATCGTTTGAACTGAGATCCAAGAACTCCCCCTTATTGGAGGCGTTCCTTTTAGCTGAGGAAGTCATCAGTGTGATTGTAATGCGCACAAACAAAGGTGGTTAGTTAAAATGAAAAATAGCTCCCCCTAGCTTTAGGATGCCTACCAACAAAATTATGAGGTTGAAACATAAAAAAAGTGCTTTTGTAGAACCGGTCCGGACGTTTGTTTCATGAAGGGAACCGGCTTTGACAGCCGAGGGAACCGGCTGCTGTAAAAAGGTTAAAGATTTGACTTTTTCAAAAATGGTTAGTTAATATGAGAAGTATTATGCAAGAATACAATTATCTTGAATTACAAAGAGCACAGTTATTCATCATAACATGAAGTAAGATTACAAGAGATCCTTAATTAGGATAACATAATTTTATTCTACTCCTAATTCCCTAGTCTAGTAATTGTGAGCAAGAACATTGAGACGATCTAGGATGTGATTGAGGATGAATCGCATTTCGTCACAAAGATCGTCGATAATGACTTGGTGCGTTGGCAATGTTCGCAAAACATTTCAAAAGTGAGCAATGGAAAGGGGTTGTTAGGCCCTAATGGTTGTGAAGAAGTATCAAATCACTTAACAATAGAAGATGAGAAAGTTTAGAGAGAGAAAGTGGGTTGTATCACTTAAAGAGAGAAAGAAAGAAAAATGTATTACTATGTGAAGAACCAAAATGAACAACCAACCCTCTCCAAGGCATGGAGAGGGCTATTTATACCAACCCTTAGCCGGTCAAAATAAGGATGACTTATGTTGACCTGGTTAGCTTGGTAAGTTTCCAGATATTACGCTACAAGCTATACTATATACAGCTTTGGAATTATTGAGTCTTTTCTTTCTCGATTTGCTAACAATCTCCCCCTAAAGGAGTCACCTTCATTTTAACAAAAACTTAAGCCTTAAGCATTGTATGAATGCCTTCAATCTTAGCTCGTAGTCCTGGTTTTCTTTAAATCCTTATATCTTGAGAATCTGATGAAGTGATCTTTAAACTTTTAGAGGCTTTGACTTGTTTCCTTGATTAAATGTGATCTTACTTCTTGAGATCACACCAAGCATAATTCACTTTTTGCCGTCTTATGTTATGCCAACTTGTGATCTTGTGACTTCTGGACCGACATGCTCATACTGACCGACAATGTCAAGACTCATGAAAGCTCAAGTACATGGTGTCAAAAGTCTTGTCGCTACTCTAATACCATACGTCTTATCTTGAAGTGACACTTGAATGAGCGAGGAGAAACTCTCTCTCCTGGGAAAGATGAATTTAACGGTTTTTTTTTTCAAGACCAAGAAAGTATGAGCAAGCGACGCAGCGATCACGGGAGAAGTCAACGAAGTGATGGGGCCCCAATAACAAAGACGGGCAAAAAAGATTAGCTTGGTATTGATGATCTCATTGGGCGAAAGATCGACATTTAAGTCAAGGAAACAAGTCAAAGCCTAAAAGTTTAAAGATCACTACATCAAGATTCTCAAGATAAAGATAAAGAAAACAAGACTACGAGATAAACACACAAAGACATCTACTAGGGGGGGCGACGATGCTTAATCATTTTAGAGAGAGCGAAATAGTGACCTCCTTTAGGGGAGCGTTGTTTTAGAAATCGAGAAAAGACTCAATCACTTCCAAAGTTGTAATAGTATAGCTTGTAGCGTAATATCTGGAAACTTACCAAGCTAACCAAGTACCACATCAAAATGTCATTCAGTCAAACAAGCGAAACTAGAGTTATCCGAGACAAGATTAGGCCATTCAGGTTTTTTGCATAATCCACAAAAACACAAAAACACACAATAAGAAATAAATAATTGTAGCAAAACTAACGTCATATACATCATAGTTCCCTTAAAAATAAACAAAAAATAGATTAGCTAAAGTGAAACAATTGTTACTCTCTCCAAAGTAAAGTCATATAGATATAGTAGTCGTAGAGTGGCAAAACTCGTATGTATATCTAAAAATAGTCTATAAACAACTTAAAACAAAGAGACGACTCACTCCATGATGCGCCGAGTTGATCACACATGACAAAAACTATATCCGCATTGTTTGTGAAGTCCTTGATTCCAAAAAACCATTTCAGTTGGTCGAGTCCCATGAACACGACAATAGCAGCTCAACTGCAATAGTATATATGATCAAAATCAAAACTTTTTCACTAAAGCCTAATATAAAATTAATCTTGAAACTAACCCAATTCAGTCATCCCTAAATCCGCCCTATTTAAACCATAAAAGTAAAATCAATATAACTATAATATACAATTAAGCATATAAAATCCCAAATCCATATAAAGTAAATCAAATAATAAAAAAGTATTTACCGAAACTGATTTTGCAGATAGTAAATTCACGAGGCATATAAAAACCCAAATTACACTGATCGACCGTATCCTTTTTTTTGGCATCTGTGGGAAAATTTGTTTGTGGAGTGTAGGTAAACAAATGTTTTGGGGCGGTGCGTGAAAGATACTACTGTAACATTTAGTATATAGACTTGTTGGGCCCTATGATTTTGGGAGGTTGGGCTGAATATCTATTTCGTGGGTTTTTCTCGTCACTTGTAATGACTTCTAGTATATTGTTGAATTTATGAGCGTCGTCTTAATTTTTTTTCTTAAAGATTTTAATTCAATTTGTTAATACAAATAAACAGGTAAAAACGTTTATTTTTATCTTACGATCTTACTATGTTTTGTTGACAACAACTAATAAAATCGTGTTGAAGTAAACTACCCAAATCACACACATGTTATATAAACTATTACCTTTCCATTTTTAGAAATAGTTAGAATTATACTACGCAAGTAAATAGTCTAAATACTACTTACATCATTCATGACATCATCAAATACATCATATCTTAGGGTAATCTTACAAGATTACATATGATCTCTCAAGATTTTGCATATGAAAATTCAGATTTGGTTACTGTTGGCCGGTTTCATTGAAGAACATTGGCCGGTTCATTTCTGCAACAGAACCAGGAGAACCGGGCTACAATGCAAGTTTTTGGCTATAAATACCAAGTCATTTCTCATGTTTTACTCACCAATTTTCTCAGCATTTCTTTCTCTAATCTACTGATCATCATCCTTTCTTTAGTTCTTGTTTAGTTTTCTCTAGCATTTGTAGGTAATTATCTTCAAGGAAGAAATTGCCAAACACCCCTTTGAGACGATCAAGCTCCAAGTACCTTGTTTCGCATCTCCATTGCATTGTCAAGATCATACTTCTGATTCTTGTACATCATATAGTAGTTGTAGTTACTCTCATCCTCATTGTAAACCAAGTATTGTAGTGTTGGTGTGATTCTACCTTGTGAAGAATCCGGTATCTAGCTTTGTACCGTTAAAAGGTGTAAGCAATGTTGTGAGGCTTCTCCGCCGGTTAAAGGAGATTGGTGACTAGTGTTTACGAACTCTCGAGTAGGTGACTCGGGGAGTGGAGTAGGGCAAGGAAGGTGTCCTTGTAGCCGAACCACTATAAACAATCGTGTCTTGGTTGAATCTCTCCAACTCTTTACTTTCTTGCATTACATTTATTTACTAACCAAAACATCAATATTGTGCAAACTTCACATAAGATCATAACAAAATTTTGAAAAGTAAATCTTAAAACAAGAAAACTATTCAACCCCCCTTCTAGTTTTCCACAATTGGCATCAAGAGCTAGGTTATCAAAGTTTTTAAAATATATTGTATTTTAAATCTTTAAAACGATAATGGATTCGGAAAACTACAAAGAAGGTCAATCTATGCAACGACCACCTCTCTTTGAGGCTAATTGCTTTATTTATTGGAAAAACCGTTTTGAAACTTATGTGAAGTCTAAGGATATTGATCTTTGGCACATTATAGTTTATGGAAACTATAAACCTACCATTAAAAACAAGGATGGTAAGGATGAAATCATTCCTTATGAGAAATTTTCAATTTGAAATAACTTGATTAACGTGTTTATCACGAGCAAAATTTTTGTCCACATCCATTTCAAAATGTCGGATCCGCCACTCTGGTCTGCACCACCAAACCAATGCAAAAATCATGGGACCGCACATGATTTTTGATGGTGGTAATGTGAACCCTGTGTGGTTTATGAAAGTGGTGTATTTCTTCAACCACCATAACACTTACACTGTGTTCTCGAGTTACATTTAATGAAGAAAAGGAAGGAAAATGAAAAGGAAACATAAAAGGTTGTGTTCTCGAGTATCACTTAAGGAGGAAAAGAAAATGAAATGAAAGGAAAACTAGTGTGTTTTGGATGTTTTTGAAAGTAAAGTGTTTCCTCCCAAAATTATGAGGAAAGTGTTTACTTTACATTACTTTATAAATAAAACTTAAAAACACAGTGTTAGCTTGAGATGAGACTTTCAAGCCATTACATAATTAATTGAGGTGTTGAAGTTTGAAGATAAAACTATAAGACCTATTCGTAATTTTGAATTTTTGTTTCAGATGACAAAATAGAAATGTAATAATATTGAATGCTGACCATACAAAATTGCAAGTAGACAAATCAAAGCTTTCAGTTAGCCAAATTTGAACAATCCAATTGACAAATAGCACATTCGTGTCACATCAAAAAATTTCTTTAAAAATATATAGATTTGTGAGTTAAATCAATTTATAAATAGATTTACCCTTTTCTGTCAAGTGAATTGGCCGCTTGGCATACTTAAAAATAAAATTGGCCGCCTGGTTTTCAATTATATATTCTATGTTAGTTGAATATCGTCTTCCTTCCCTCCATATTCATTTTTTTGCCAAAACGCTCTCCTTTTTCACTTGATAAACAAAGAATATGCCTTCACCAATTGAATTTGCACACTTACAAATCCCACTTAAGAAAATAATAAAGGCTACCAACAACTTCGACGATGAAAATCTCATAGGCCAAGGTGGTTTTGGCAGGGTTTATAAAGGAAACCTCTTGCAATCAGGACAATCGATTAATATCGTTGCACGAAGGTTGCACCATGATTACGGTCAAGGAGACATTGAGTTTTGGACCGAGATCATGATGCTTGCAAGTCTCAAACATGAAAATGTTGTCTCAATTGTCGGGTTTTGTGACGAGAATGATGAGAAGATCATTATAAACAAGTACGAGGCCAAGGGAAGTCTTGACAAATATATAAGTAGTGCCAACCTCACCTGGATACAACGATTGCAAATATGTGTTGATGTTGCACGTGTCTTAAAATACATCCATTATGACGATGGACATGATTTCAGTGTCATACATCGTAACATTAAAAGCTCTAAAATTTTATTGGACGATAATTGGAAACCCAAGTTATATGGTTTCCAAACATCTTTGAAAAGCACAAAAGTTCGAAGGCACCGTATTCTCCTTGCTGAAGTTATTGGCACGATAGGGTATGTAGACCCGATGTATGAAAAGACCGGATTTGTGACCCACAAGTCGGATGTCTACTCCTTGGGTGTTGTATTGTTTGAAGTTATGTGTGGTAGGAGAGCATTCGGTGAGGCTGTAGAGAAGGACTTAAGCGAGTCCATACTACCTTCTAAGGACCACAAATCTTCAGGGGCCAGAATCATCACGGATGTAATAAAAAAGTGGTAACCATTCTTCACAACATATATGTTTATTTTGAATTTTGTTTATTTAGTAAAAATCAGAGAAAACATTAACCAAATATATTAAAAAAACAAAGAGGAATACAATGGTTTATGGGACAATACTAAATCCCCAAAAAGGTTTTTAAGATCGAAATCCTATCTATGATCATTTCCGTCTTTCCAAGATTGTGATCATAAGATCGGATCAGGATCTTTAGATCCTATTATAATGTTATTTCTTTAATAGGTGTTATTTCCTACATATTATAATTATATATCATGAAGATGTAAGTCAAAATTATCATTATGAAGTGTTTTATACAATTAGCCTCTTCTTCTTCATATCCTACAAAACTTAATATATAAATTTGTAGTTTTTTAACTTGTGGTTCGAGAGAAGTAAGTTCGTAACGAATAAAATCTTAAGATCCTATGGTCAAGATTGAGATCATATTTAGATCATATCTCGCAAAGATTCTACGTAGGAACGAGATAGTTTGGTTTGTAGTAACGTAAAATTGTAAGATCATTTGATCACGATCGGGATCTTAACGACCATGTCCCTAAGAGCTAAACAAGAAACGTAACAGGCTAAACTAGTAGAGGTCTATGTATGACCTTTATTAATCTAGAGTATTGTTTGTTTTATAAATATGTTTTGGGTCTGAATCTAAGAGCATTTACAATGGGTCAAATGTGTAAAAGCTTTTAACTATTTTAAAAAGCCTTTTAAAACATTTTTTTGCATTGCAACAAAAGCTTTTTGAAACAAGCTTTTTCACAAGACTTGATACCTTTTGGTCATTAAAGTGTTATGTATTAAACGCATCAAGTCTTGAAAGATTAGATGCATTGTAGATGCTTTAACTACCACATCTTATTGTTATGAGTGGTTTGAGAAGTTTGAATATGAATGATATAACGTTGTTTTTTTATCTAGTAAAAAATATAAATGATGTCAAATTTTGCAATTTAAATATGTAGAGGGATGCATTTATTTTTTAGAAAAATTCACTAGATGTTTCAGTAATGTTAAACGTATATTTATGTCAAATCGACAAATGTGTGTAAATGTTTATTATACATATATGTATGTGTGTTGAAGTCGCAAATTTGTGACACATTTTTTTTATGTTGGACGATTTCGACAACAAACCTGAAGTTCGATCGCGGAATGCTAGATCGCGAGTTGTATCGAGCACAAGTAGCAAACGCGAGAGACTACAAAGAACCGACAAATATATGCACACGCTATACCCTCAAACACCCCTTTATTAAAAACCTAATAAAGCTTACAATTTGAGGTAGAAGAATGAATAACTAGCATCCCCCTCATCCCTATTTATAGAGATGAGGGGGTAGAAAACTTTTCTAAATCAAATAGGAAACATCATTGCCTTGCAAGGCAAGCTTAACTAATCTTAGTTATAGTCTATTCCTAATCTAAATTACAATGTACACTTAACCCCCTAACCTATGTTTAAATTTATTCCTAATATATAACAATTTCCACATTAAGAGTAACACTTAAACATATCGATACTCAACATCTTTTCCTTGTGCTGGAACCTCGAACCGGGGACCACCTTGTCGACCATGCATTGTACTTCAGTAATTTCCTTAGATGATACATGCACCAAAGGTTTTCCCACAAGGACGATTCTTGCACTTTCGTACTTTAGTGACAAAAAAAACATTGCATTTTGGCCCAAACTGTTGAGACGATTTATGACAATTGTACTCTTTCTAAAATAGAAACTTTCTAAAAATAGTAATTTTTGGTTAAACGCCGAAAACTAACAAAAAACTATATTTATAACATGTTCATCAATGTCTTGTTAATCAAACTAAGCAAACACACATGGATTTCTTTTGTTGATGAACGATATTGTGCATTCTTGGCATACATTCCGTGTTTTCTGAAGGATTATTAATTCCTAGTTCGCGGCTAAATTTCGATATCACCGTTTACATGTTTGATTATCATTTACACATTTTGTAAGTGGAGTTTATAGCCCCTGTATCTTACTACTTTACTTTAACTATTTTGGGTGAGAACATTGCTGTTTTCAACAATTGGACACATTTAATTTACATATTCCTTTTCCTGATTACTTGTTTGCCTAAGTACAAAATAGACCACTAATGCCCGAATTATCAATGAATCATCAATTGCATAACCGACGTTACTGGTTAAGTGAGCGAGAATGTTAAACTAAACTATTAGGAGTAATTATCCATTTCCGTTTAAGTAGCGATTACTGAGATTTCGGAGGTCCCGAACAAACGGATATATACCATGTCGGAATGTCAATAGGTGATCTTGGTCAGATACCTTTAGGGCGTGGAATACTATTTGGCATATAAAATGCTTCCTTTTAAATTGAGCTTCGGTGTTTATAAGCTTAGTTGCAACAGTAATACATTCTTTTTATGTGAAGTAGTATCTGTTTATAACTGTCACGTCGTACTGTTGAAACTTATGGTTCACTTTTAATATATAATTCAAACATATGAATTCACTCAACTTTATGTTGACCGTTTTTAGAATGTTTTCTCAGTACTTAGTTCTGGATTCTTTTGCATGCTAATTTGGTTGTCCGAAAGCTATGGGCCGATATTCAAGAAACGTCTATTAAACAACTTTTTAAACATCGTTGTCAATTCTAAAACTTTTATTCGCTTACCGCAAATATCACTTAAACTTATGTCAAACTTTAACTATTTAATTAAAGCAACGATTTTGGATTTTCAAACATACCCTTAGATGGTCGTCTCTTTGATCTCCCTTGAATTTAGAGTCGCCAGAACATCCTCCATTGTCAAGGATTCCCTCCCATACAACAATGTCTCCATAAAGTTTTCGTAATACGATGGCAGCGACGTATGTAACATAAGTGCCTGATCCTCATCCTCAATCTCGATATCAATATTCATTAAATCAAGTATCAACTTATTAAACTCATCTATATGATCACCCAGTTTCGTACCTGGACTCATATAGTATGTGTACATCTTCTTCTTCAGATACAGTCTATTTGCTAAAGACTTAGTCATATACAGACTAGTTAGCTACGTCTAAATTCCTGCAGCAGTTGTTTCCTTGGTAACTTCCCGTAAAACCCGGTCTCCCAAGCATAAAATCAAGGTACTGTATGCCTTCTTCATCAAAGCAGCCTTTTCACCTGCTTCCATATCCGCGGGTAATGTCTCTAATGCAGCATCACATTCCTGCTGTACCATTAAAGCTCGCATCTTTATTTGCCATACCCCAAGGTCATTCTTCCCATCGAATTTTTCGATGTCAAACGTAGTTATAGAACTAGGCATTCTTTTTTATCCTTGCTAAAAACCTTGTCAAGTTGTTTCTTAACCAACTTACCGACAAGTCTCACAAGTCGTGTGCAATATACCCGTTGTTGCTATAAACCCTTCTTGCAAATCGAATTAATTAGAAAAACACTAAACCCTCGATTTCGAACAAGCAAACCCTGATCGTTAATCTTGTAACCCAACTAACCACGATTTAAAACCAATCGCAAATCTTAAAACCAAGTAACCACGACCTAATAACTTGTATCACAAGAACCGCAACAACAACTTTTTGAACTTTGTAGTATTCACATGTAGAATTTTTTTTTAAACTACAAAATCTTCAAGCTCTCAATCTTGCTACTTCTGACGGAATCACAAACCGAACCTCGATACCTCGAATGACTCGAAACCTCGATCTAGCACTCGATCTTCGATGACCACAATAAACCTATGGCTCTTGATACCATTTGTTGGACGATTTCGACAAAAACCGGAAGTTCGATCGCGAAACGCTAGATCGCGAGTTGTATCGAGCACAAGTAGCAAACGTAAGAGACTACAAAGAAGCGACAAATATATGCACATGATATACCCTGAAACACCCCTTTATTAAAAACCTAATATAGCTTACAATTTTGTTGAAGAAGAATGAATAACTAGCATCCCCCTCATCCCTATTTATAGAGATGAGGGGTTAGAAAACTTTCCTAAATCAAATAGGAAACATCCTTACCTTGCAAGGCAAGCTTAACTAATCCTAGTTATAGTCTATTCCTAATCTAAATTACAATTTACACTTAAACCCCTAACCTATGTTTAAATTTACTCCTAATATATAATAATTTTTTTTGACCCCAAACGTTACATTGTATTAATCAACGAATGAGCAAAAAGGAAGATACTAGAAGAATTGTTGGGTGTGCAAACCCAATCCCACATCGGTAGAATCATAATCTCAAAGTTAACATATATGCTTGGTGGGCTACTCCTATCACCAATTGATTTTGGAATAGAACCTCAGTAGGGTTTATATGTTAGACTTGGTGAGATGTTTCGGCTAAAACCCTACATGCATACTGTTTTGGCCATAACGTTTTAACCGTTCTTCATTAATCAATCATTGCTTTTATTGGTATAAACTTTTATTTCCTTCTTATTTGTTAATTTTTGTTTAATGTTTATTAGTTTTTTTAATTCAATCCGAGTTTTCACAATTTTTCGCTGGTCACATTGCGGGGGTATTAGGAGATATATTAATAAGCCCAAACCCGGTTTGTGGGCTTAGTTTTCATTAAGGTTCTAGATTATTTAGTTTATAAATAATCGATTCATAAAACATAATACCTACGAGGTTTTTTATTATCTAACATTCATCATCTAACAATAACCGCTTGTTTGAGACACTCGAATACCGCTATAGCATAAGACGCTTAGTTAGGGCATCTACTATGGTGGTTTATAAAAAGGTTTATAAAATTATGAAGAGGTCTAAAAACTTGTAAACCATAGTGAACATCCATTTCAAGCTTGTGTGGCATGAAGAGGTCTAAGATATTAGACTTTTTCATAATTTAATGCACTTAAGTTATGTGAGATGTTTATAAAACTTTAAAAAGTTTATACATAGTGGGGATAGGTTTATAATACTAAAAGGTTTATAAATTAATGTCAAAACACAATTATTGCGGTGCTCTTATACACATTCAAATTTAAGCATATCGTAATTATCCTTTTGTGTTCCAGGGCCCTACTCTGTTATAAAGGAACACAGCAACCAAATTCAACGGGAGAGACAAACGAGCATGGGTCGCGTTTGAAGAAATTTGCGACACAAACTTATGAGGAAAATCTGGATAAGAATACAGATCCCCATCCACATTCCGAGGTACCATCAACACAGTTACGGGGATTAATTGATGGACAACCATCATCATATACCGAAGTACAACGTTCTTCTTCAGGAACGTCTTCATATACCATGATACAGTCAACTTCATCGGGACAGCCATCATCATTTACCAACGTAAGGCCGTTATCATTTGGAAACCCGTCATCATTTAGCAATGTACAACCGTCTTCATTCGAACACCCGTCGTCATTTACCAACGTACAACCTTCATCATTTACCAACGTACATGCGTCATTATTTACCAACGTACAACCGTCATTTGAATTATTTTTAGTGAAGGATGAACCAACTAACAAACCGCCAGTGATAGATGATACATTTATGCGAAATATAGAAGCTTCTTCCTCGAAACAACAGTGTTTCCTCCTACACCCACTATTTACAATGAAAAGACTTGATCAATACATACATAGTCCAAATGAGGAGTTACTGGCTCAATCAGCTAAATCACATTATGAAGAGGGAAAACTGTCTGATATGATTGATCAAGATCTACGAATACAAATGGACCCGCAATCATTGAATATCTTCTCGGAAACAGCATATAGTTGCTTGAAGGAACGATCACAACGTCCAAATATCGATCAGATTGTCATTAAACTTACGAAAGCTTTGGAACTTCAACGAAAATATGAAATTCTTGTAAGTGCCTCTTGTAATTTTGGAGATTTTCTATCACTTCTTTTTTGTGTTGTGGGCATATGGGTAGGCCAAAACTGGCAAAACAGATGGACGGTTTTTTGTATGTGTCGGGTTAATTGTTCGCTATTAGAGTGCAGTGCCGGGATGATAACAAGAAAAAATTATCTAACTTATTTTTTTTGTTATGGGTATTTTTATTAAAATACAAACCTTTCAAATTTTGACTTTTTTGTGTATTCTGTGATCATTCCATCCAGGGACGGAACCAAGGGGGTTCCCAGGAACCCCATGGATTTTTTCGATAGTGTTAATTTTTGAATAAAACATTGATGTTTCCTAAATGCATCTTAAATGCACACGGTTCGTCAAAATATGTTTATGATATTACGGTTAAATTTTTTTTTGCACCCGGTCATATTTGGTCTTGATTCCGTCCCTGATTCCATCCTTACGTTTCTTAACCACCCTGCTAATGGTCATTGTACATGAACAAAATAAATGTAAATGTTGAAATTTCAAAAGTTTGTATTTTAAGAATAATAAAAAAGTAATACAAGACAACAAAAATAGACAAGTTTAATGACAAGGTTTCTCGAAAATTTCACTCACTCTGTCCCATATTAATAGTCCACGTTTCTTTTTTGGGATGTCTCAATTTAATTGTACACTACTAAAAATAGATAGAGAAGTTTGATCAAGTTTACTATCTTACCCTTGTTTGAAATTATTATTACAAACTTTAAAGAAGACTTTAATTAATTAGCTAAGGGTAGATTTATCATTTGGCTAAAAAGTAAAAAAGAGAAAACAGTAATAAATGCACTTTTTTCTTAAACTGTGTATTTTTTGTCACGAGACAATAATTTTAGAACGGAATGAGTAATTTTTAACGTGTGAACAAGTTTATGTTATACGCACCAATGAGTGTGAACATTTTTATTATTTATTATTTATTATTTATTTATACACGTGAATGTAGCAAACTTGTGGAAATTTATAAGAGTTAAGAAATTAAATTTTGATCACACTTTCTACAAGTAGTAGACGAATACTCGTACATAACAACGAAATTTTATTGTGACAAACAATTATACTTGCGATATTTTAGTTATTTATTTCATCAACTATAAATTAATACAATAATAAAAATGTTGTAATATGATGTCTTATGTATAAGAGTTTGTGGAAGAATTTTAAAAAATATTTATGTTAAGAGTAAATACAAAAAATTAGGACATCATATGTGGGATTTATGTTTTAAAGTGGTATTTTGAGGACTAAAGGGTGTTAAGGTTTTTTACATTTTAAAGAAAATACATTCGTAATTTATAAGTAGTATAGATAAGGAAAAAAGCGCGTGTAAATTACAATTTCGTAGTAGTAAACACTTTTTATTGATCGTAATCGCTTATATTTGCCCAAACTAAAATAGTGTGCTGTTTCTAGAAAGGATTTTGCTAACTAAAGCTTTATGGGTTATAGTTAAGCATTCTATAATATAATAGGATTCAAGAAGAGCCATGTTACATCCTCTTACAATATCTTTCAATAATGTCAAACATGGAGTATTATGTTACAT